>JAOVYV010160542.1:0-10632 GCA_025674545.1 Hassar affinis
ACTCAAAATCAAAGTGGAAAATCAAATGACAGGCTGATCCAACTTCAGTGGAAATTCCTCAAGACAAGTTAAAATGAAGCTCAGTAGTGTGTGGCCTCCATGTGTTAATAATAAGGAAAAATGTGATGGGTCAATTTAATAGGATTTATGTCATTTCCAGAACCTGAATGTACCCACACTGTGAAGCCTTGTCTCTGTGTGGCCTTGGGATCAGAACTGGGAGAGTATACCAAAGGATTGGACTGCCCAGCCCATTTCACACATCGCTTCTTGGTAACACGGTGATGGAGTACATGGTCTCTCTCTCTAAGCACATTGTTTTGGGAACCTTACTGTGGTGAAACAATAAGGATGGTGGATGATTCAGCATACAGCTCAAGTGATGCATCAGATTCTATGTAATAGGGTTACATATAATTTTTTGAAGACTTTAAAAGCTGCTCTACCACTGCCACCAGTAAAGGCTTTTAAACTTTATCAACAAAATTTAAAAACAAAACTTGCTGGTAACTTGTTGCATGACACTTTGGATGCATGAGCATATAGATAGTGACAGGATAACAAGAAATATTGGGTTTAAATTTGGGCAAATTCACAATGGTTCTTCAAGAAGCTTCTTGTCTTCCAGATCTCAGATTTGACATTGACTAAGACAAAGACAAATACTAACAACAGCGAAATCATTCTTTCTCACTACTTACTTGCTGTTACCCAAAGTGAACTGCTTTGGTTTGACAACAGGGCTTTGTATTTTAATGGCCACTGAGTGCAGCATCATGATTTCGTCCAATGAGACTTTACCCTCTTTGTTCAAATTTAGGATGGGGATCATCCATCATTCTTTGTTCTCTTACCCACCATAAATTATGATGAGGTTCAACATACAAATTAAAACAAAAAAAAAGGAATCTTAACATACAATACTAGAAAACATTCTATTACTACTTTCTCTATCTAAAAGAAGAAAATTAAGGAATACAAAAGACAGGAATTTAGTAATATGTGGGTAGTTAATACTGTGATAATTTTCTAATACTCTGATTATGATCAGGCCACAGTGTATAATGAACTTTCACTGAACCTTCATCACATTTATTCAGGGTTTGATCAGTTCTGAAGAAAGAAATTTTTACCAGTAGTGATATTCATTGTCTGTAGATAAAATGTGTGACTATCCATGGAACACTCCAGGTGTAGTGAAAAGATTTCCTCTTGTCGCTAAAAGGGCTTTGGGTGTCTTTTAAAAGCTGGCAGAAGTTTTTGCCAGGTGGTCAAAGAGAAGGGGTTGTCTGGTTCTGGTCTTGGTAAGAACAGACAGTCTATAAAACTCTGCAGATAGTGGACATTTTACTGTGTTAATCTTGGAGGTAAGGCTGGTCTAGCTACAGACCCACTAAGAAGTAATTGCTCTGTCTCAAGATGTTCCTTCCCTCTTGGACCAAGGTATGACAGAAAAGGCAGACACAGCAATTTAAAGTTGTTTCTGTTCAATTTACTTCCTTATTCAGCAGAAGGATTGTAGTTGCACCCAAAACTAAATTTTCCTAAATGTGCCTCTCCATTCAACTGTAGAGAGTGACAGTGACAGTAAATTAAGTTGAACAGTCATAGTATGTGTCTTGTGTCTGGATCTGTGTAAGACTTATTTTTATGCTCCCATTGTACAAAGTAAAAGCTTTTTTAAGCTCTCCATAGAACTGCAAATGTTTTTGCAAGTAGCCTTGTCTCTCTGTTGGTCACTGGTACCAGTGTATTACCTTACATGAATGGCTGGCTCCTATATTTCCCCATTAGGCATCAGGCCCCCCTTTAGCCACATTATTATGCTTGTTGTGACAGTGCACTCAGAAAAGAGCTCCCTAACAATAAAGCAGGCTACACAGTTCATTAGCATGAAGCTAGATTCACAAAGAATGCTAGCCACCCTATCACCTCAATGTTTGGCAGATACTATTATGCTTGTCAATCACATTCAGCCAGGCTGCCATGTGAGGTACAGACACTGGATGATAATGATGCTTAGCAAAAGAAGCCTGAGCATAACAAAAATAGCCTTCTTGAAATGCCCCATGACAGAGAGAAGGAGTAGCTATCAAAGTACTCCTGAAGGATACTTTGCATGCTGGGGAGCATCGTGGGGCTCCAGGAGTGGAGTTTTTGGGGACAGGGGCAAACAATGTGATGGTCAGGTTTATCAGCTAACTTGCACAGAATCTCCACACTCCATTTATACCTAACCTTACTAAAGGAAACATATCTGTAATTGTCCAGTGGTGCAGTGGATATTCTGTCAGAGTAGACACAATTTGGCTGAATGTACATGCTATTCATGATATTCATGATATTCACTGCACCACTGTACAATTGCAAATAACTTGCCTTCAGTGAGTGAAGCTGTAAATGTGATGTGGAGATTGTGTGTAAGACAGCTGATAAAGCCAGGGGCGATGTGTACATTCAGGTGTATGGCGTCAGTACCTGAAACTGGTAGCCGAAATTTGGGAGAGGTTTGGTGAGGACAGACCACCAGTGCCAAGTCAACACACTGACAGATGCCACATGTTCTATACAACTTAGCAAGTAGGCACATAATCCAGAGATTGTAGGGAAGATATTGGCTCCCATCCCTGCTTTCATTAGCTGTCATACACCCTTTCAGTTTCTTTTTTTCAGCAGAAAAGCTGTCCCAAATGGATGGTGAAATGTGTGGGTACAGCCAATAGAAACAATTTTAAATACAAGAGCCTCTAGCACACAGATCTTGTATGCCATTAAAAAGGCTGGACTCTTCAGCTCACTGTCCAGTTCCCTGAAGTCGTCTTTAGACACTGCAAGACAAGGCACCCCACTGTCCCAATCTACTCTAAAGGTGTATATGGTAATCATTACAGCACAGCACCTCACTGGGTGGTGGATGTCATCACCTTAGCCTATAGATGCACTGAGTGCCAAGTCTTTACTGTGACATGGCACTCTACAAAGAGCATCTGCTTCTCATTAGCCTTATTTAAAGTTGTGCCACTGGGCATTACCCTTCACTTTCTCTAAACCCTACAAGATTCTGAGTCTTAAGGCTTATAAAAAGAAATAGTGTTTCTTATAGCATTGTTGCATTATCCAAGTGTTTCATATTACCTCTGGCAGTTAGGAGTGTGGAACACTAGACACAGTATGTATGTAATTGTGGTTCTGTAAACTCCAGATTGAATCCCTTGTCATTTAGAAGCAGCACTGGCTCTGTGTGATTACACGGCTGTATGAAAGTCGTACTTGTTAGAAATACTGAGTCATTCTTCAATATGATGGACATTCTTGGCATATGTGCAGATGCATATAATGAGGCATCCACTTGTGAAGTTTTAACAGTAGAATATACCTAAAATTAGGAGAATAAAAAAGACAATGCGAGTATTATGATAAATAGAAATCAGTATGCCAGGACAGGTAGAGACCTTTTGCTGCACTGTGGGTAATCAAGTCAGATGTCAGACCCGAGCAGCGTGCAACTGCCTCGCCTTAAATTTCACCTTCTCATGTTGACACCACTAAATATATAGTGTATAAATAACAGACTGTATTATAAACAGCACAAAGACAGTCAGGTTATAGCCACAGATTATAACTTCCAAGAAACACTAAGGGATTTCATAATCAAACAATATTCATATTGCATCAATTATTTGCATTCTTCTGAGCCAACTTGATGGCAGATATGTGCTTAGCTCTGAGGAATACTCTGGTAGTTTTGAAATGCTGTGATACTCTACATCCATGACAGCTGAGGAATGCTTGATGAGGCATGCCCTGGTCTTAAATTATGCATGCTATGCACTCTCTCCCACCAAAGGTTTGGAAGATATAGAGACAGCAGATGCAACTTTAGGCCATAATTGTGTGTGAACTTTGTAATTGCTGTCATATTTGTAATCTAATGTTATAAATAAATAAACATTGAATAAACAAACAACAAAAACAAACAGAGGTTTTATATGTGTATAGTATAACTCATTCACTTTTAGTAATTGTTTTGACCTGATTAAGGCCATGGTGAATCCCAGTCACCTCATGGCCAGTATACCTGGGATTCACCATGACCCTAATCAGGACAAAGCAATTACTAAACGTGACTGAGCTTAAACTATGGAACTTTCACACACATTTATCTTATTGAGATATTTAAGGCAATGAAACCCAAATGGACACAAGGAGAACACGGAAAATCACTTGAGCACAAGACTGAACCAAGGACCCAGAAGTCATGAGACTGCTACACTACACAATTTACACTTCTTCTAGCTTCTATTCTAGCATTTTTTAGATTATTTCATTAAACACTTTATAACTACTGCTTGATCTAGTCTTCATGCAATACCAACACTTCTATGTTTTGTCTTCTGAGCACCTTAATAATACTCCTGAGACTAAAATTGAATGGACAGTGTAGCTAATATTGCATTTTTGGCTTCAAACTAAGTGGAGTTATAGACTTTGTGTTTAGAAAAATAGCGACATCAGTAAACAAAGTGTGATGTATGCATCTGTCTATCTTAACATAAAATGGTTATTTTATATGTATAATATAGTTATTGTATATACTCCAATCAGCTATAACATTAAAACCATCTCCTTGTATTTACACTCTTTGTCCATTTTATCAGCTCCATTAACCATACAGGTAGTTGTAGTTTTACAGATAAAGGCTGTAGTCCATCTGCATTTTTGACTTTGTTACCCACTTTATGCTGTTCTTCAGTGGTCAGGACCCCCACAGGACCACCTCAGAGCGTTGTGTGTTAGTCACTGACACTGGCTGGATATATTTGGTTGGTAGACTATTCTCAGTCCATTAGTGACACTGAGAGGTTTAAAAACTTCAGTGGCACTGCAATGTCTGATCCAATCATACCAAAACACTGTAGTTCATTTCCTAAATCATCATTTTACATTTTACCATGCAGAACATTGTTGTGTCACTGTAGCTGAAAAACTTGACATATTTACAGTCAATAAACAGACAAACAAGTTTTGATCATATCAGAGTAGAAGCATGGGTCAAAGGTTTGCCTATATCTGTCACACAATTGAGGACGAGGTCTGTTAGATAAGATTCAAACCCTCTCACAGACTTTGTCATTTTTTTTAGATGCATCTCAATTGTTACACTGCAATGCCTGTCATGGGCTAGTCTTATTTAACAGGTCTCAGCTCTTCCAGCCTCAACTGAACCTATCATATCTACCCTTAATACTCATCATGGTTTCCCTTGGGAAGTTTATTTTCTCCCCACACAAACTTTTTTATAGAAAACTTTCACAATATAGTGCCAGTGGGGCCATGATAAAAAATAATGGGATGGGAGAAAGACATATAAGCCTGATGCTGTTTGTTGCAAAGGAAAATCCATGAATATGGCTTTTTGGCATGGTTTAAAAAGCAAGTCTAGTAAATAACACAAAATCACACTGAATACTCTGCATCATTTCACTGCAATTATGCTGAAAGGAAGAAGAGGTCACTGAGTAAGTCACTTCTGTCTTGTGGCCATTTAGAACATTTAACCATCAAACTGCATTTGTTTTTTTTTACCCAGGGCCAAATGTAACTTATATAAATGTAAATAATGTAACTTGACCTACAGCAGAGACTCATCCCAGCTCCAGATATTTCAATTTAAATCTTTCATTCAAAACCTACTAAATTATACTAGCCACAGAGAGGAAAATATGACTAACAGAGGAAAAGACATATCAAACAAACAGAGAAGTTAGCAAATAAATAATAAATGTTATTGTTTTTTTTAGTGTTATTTAACTAGAGTAGTCACACTGAGATGAAATCTCCCTTTCAAGCAAGCCCCAATTAAAACAGGATCATTCATACTGATAAATCTATTTTGTTCTAATCTATGATGTTTCTGCATATTGTTCCATGATGATAGAGAACTATAACTGAAGGATGTCTTACTGGACTCAGATTTCACTGATCAAGTAATTATAGCATGCTTTACATTTGCAATAATACATATAGATAGCCTATACACAAAAAGTCTGCAGTCTATCTGTCTTTGAACTAAAGGTGGTGGACAGTGTTCAGGGTTGCATTTGACAAGAAACCAGGAACACTGGGAGTGAGGTGGGAATGCACAGATAGTACACCAGGGACATGCACGCACATTAACACACAGGGGCAATATATCTTAGCCAGTCTGCCTACAGGCATGTTTTTCTGGGAGAAAACCAGGGAAACTGGAGGTAACCCACATAGACACGGGAACAGCATGCAGAGAATTTCCATACAGGCAGTAACCTGAGTTCATGATCAAATCTGGAACCCTGGAGCTATGAAGGACCCTGAAGTTTCTTGCAATGCCTCTGTGCCACCCATGATGAGTATTGCTTCTAGCATTTATTACATTATCTTAGAGCTAAATGTGGACTTCTTATCTAATATGATTCATCCTCTTTTTTCATATAGATGTGATTTTCAATTAAGGCAAAACTCTTGACCTTGTCGCCATGTCTCATGTGTTCAAAATACAGTATAAAACACATTGTTTGCATTTTCTTGCAACAAACAGAAATGTTTCCCTGAATCTCCCTCAAGGCAAGCCTGTCCAGCACACCAAACAGATCAACACTTTCCCTGATATGCAGAGTTTTTTGACATGTACACAGAATATTCAGCATATGGGTTCCACATTACATCTGACATAAGAGACTGGTTGTGTTTTTTTTTTGGCTTAAAATAAAACCAGAAACGGAAGTTTGCAAAACTGCAGTCTTTGTGTGAACTTTCTTATTAAGACACAAGACATCACACAATATACCAGATAAAACACAACAAAGCTTCTAAACTAAATAATGTTATGTTATATATTATGCTTCTAATAATGGATTTGAATACACTATATTGCCAAAAGTATCCATAGGGTTTAATATGATGTTGGCCCACCCTTTGCAGCTATAACAGCTTCAAATCTTCTGGGAAGACTTTCCACAAGGTGTAGGAGTGTGTCTATGGGAATTTTCGACCTTTTCTGCATTTGTGAGGTCAGACACTAACGTTGGACGAGAAGGCCTGGGTCACAGTCTCCACTCTAATTCATCCCAAAGGTGTTCTATCAGCTTGTGGTCAGGATTCTGTGCAGGCCAGTAAAATTCACACCAAATTCTCTCATCCATAACTTTATGGACCTTGCTTTGTGTACTGGTGCACTGTCATGTTGGAACAGGGCCATCCCCAAACTTGTTGGAACAAAGTTGGAAGCATGAAGCATTAAGAATTCATTTCACTGGAACTAAGGGGTCGAGCCCAATTCCTGAAAAACAACCCCACACCATAATCCCCCTCCACCAAACTTTACACTTGACACAATGCAGTCAGACAAGTACCATTCTCCTGGCAACCTCCAAACCCAGACTCATCCATCAGATGTATGATTCGGCACTCCAGAGAACATGTATCCATTGCTCTAGAGTCCAGTGGCAGCTTGCTTTACACCACTGCATCTGATGTTTTGTATTGTGTTTGGTGTGTTTGGTTTAAATATATTAGTATATTATATATACTAGGGTGACACAGTGGCTTGGTGGGAAGCACCATCACCTCACAGCAAGAAGGTCCCGGGTTTGACCCCCAGGTGGGGCGGTCTGGGTCCTTTTGTGTGGAGTCTGTCCGCATGTGAGTATGTCCTCCCCATGTCCGCAAGGGTTTACTCTGGGTACTCCAGTTTCCTCCCACAGTCCAAAGACATGCATGTTAGGTTGATTGGTGTCTCTAAAGTGGCCCTAGTGTGCGACTGTGTGCGTGTGTGTGCCCTACGATAGATTGGTGCCCTGTCTAGGGTTGTTCATGCCTTGCCCTCTAGGCTGCCGGATAGGCACCGGCTCTCTCGTGACCCTGAAAAGGAATAAGTGGTTAAGAAAATGAATGAATGAATGAATTATATATACTAATATAAAATATTTAGTAGTGAGGAAATTTCACGACTGGACTTGTTGCACAGGTGGCATCCTATCATGATACCATGCTGGAATTCAATGAGCTCCTGAGAGCCTAGGTGCTTGATTTTATACACCTGAGGCCATGGACGTGATTGGAACGCCTGAATTCAATGATTTGGGTGTGTGAGTGAATACTTTTGGCAATATAGTGTATGTTTATACAGTTGTAAATAATGATGAATTAATTTATGAATTAATGATGAATCAATATCCCATTTAACCACTAACTACTTCAACATAAGGGCCAGCATTTACAGTTTTTATTCTTAATACAAATATCATAGTTCTCCAAATGAAAGTAAATGCACTCACAACAATTCACAAAGCCATTAAAACACACTTGAAGATTTGCATGATATTATGATAGATATGATATTAAATGATTTCAATTAATACATTTTCCCTGGTTCCAATATTTATTTCTAATTGTTTTAGTTCTTATGCTTTTATTTTAGCATGTCGCAGCTCCCCTGCTTTTTTTGTACGCTTCTCCTGACCTTGGTAGGCTGGATCCTTCCAAGTTTGGTCCTTCAGAGGATAGGCAAGACTTGTTCCTAGCATGTGGAGAAAACATAATAATGGCACAGTCTTGTGAGTGTACTGGTTTGTGACACCGCCTTCTCTTTCTTTGTTTTCTTGATATTGATGGTGGTTGCCAAACAATATTATGGCACTATTATGGCACATTACTGCCACCAGATGGAATGGAGTGTGGATTTTGAATATACAGTAACTAATTTGAATAATAAATAACAATTGAGAAAAATGTTCACTAGAGCTTCTTTGTAAAAGATCATGTAGATCAAAGTTTCTATTGCTATTGTTTTTGTGTCAGTGCTACCAATTACCCCCCAAAAGCAGCAGTGCCAACTTGTCCAGGAGGATGTTGTTTCTCCATTATCCAGCTTCCTCTACTGAGTTTGGAATGTCTGCGCCTCTGAGATATCTCTTCACTTCTTTTCTGTCAAGCATGCTGGGCAGTGCAAAAGGCCTTGTCAATAATCTAAACCTCTCAGGTACTTCTATCCATCAAAAAATGAATTTCCTACCTATGTCAATGAGAGCTGTCTCAACTGAGCTGGATCACCTTCTCAAAGATCGTTGGATCATTGAGGAGATTGATGCTTAAGTCTGGGTTTTTCACATCTTTCTTACCCAGACAAAATCTATTCGGTGCCACACATAATAATAATGTGACTGGTTGTGTTACACATATTATTAAGTGTAGCTATTATGTGTAGTTGTGTAGCACAAATGCAATTTGACATGCTTTCATCATGCACAATGGGTTCTTGGGTTCAACAGAGTTTGCCCTTCTCACTGTATGTCTTGAGAAGTGCAGGAAAGAAAGTAGCCAATAGGTTTGCAATCAGTACCAAAGTGCTAAATTATACACTGTGTAACATGCTTGCTTTGCTTCAGCTGTGATGCTATTTATGGGCTTTGATTTATTGATTCTGTAGCTCATTACTTTAGAGGGTGCATTCTTTCAAAAAGAGTGCATATGTCATGGCCAGACACTAAAGCACATCCAAAAATATGAACACTTACATATTCTCTATAATAATAATACTATTTATAATAGTAATATTTAAACTTAATGCAAACAAACTTATCCTTAATAGAACAAAAAAATCTGTATAGTATTTTACAACATTACACTTATACTTTCCTTTAGAGTCAAAAACTCTTCCCTGAGGTAAAAATAAGGTTATGCACTCATAAAATATCTTTCATTCAAGCCCTCAAAACCTATCAATTTTCAACACAAAAGAAAAAGCAGGTAGTCGATCCGCATGAAACAGATAATAGATATTAAATAAAAGTTAAAATAATAGTTAACAATTTATTAAAGTTTACTGTTCATATGATATGAGCGTGAACATTTACAGTATCATAGTTTATTTCACTAAGTAGCAGTAAAAACAGCTTCTCTACTCAAAAGTCTCTGGTGTACCTGCTTTGCTATGGGTATTCATAGGAATATACAAAGTGATAAATGAATTCTTTAAGGACCACAGAATATATGCATAACAGTGGCATTCATTTTATGGATGTCTGAATAAAGTCTTAGATTTTCTAGCTACCAGTTCATGTCAAGTATCAAGTCATAAGTTATGAACTTTGGATAGCACATATAGTGTACATTTTAGCTGTATGTGTTTTGCTGCAAATAAATAAACGTGGCAGTATATACAGACAGGGAACTTACATGTAAGTAATGTCAGAACCTACTAATATTCTTACTCACACTCATACACTCACAGGCATGAACTCTTGTATGAATATATAGAAAAATCAATCATCATAGCTCTTTAGCTCTGTTATCCAAATAACCTTTCTGGTCTTTCTGGCTATGCTGTACGGTTCATAAAAATTAATTACATACAGTATGTAACTGTATTTCTGGAAATATGAGAATATGGGAGGATGTGAATTATATCAATTTGTTCTTGAGTTTTAAAAAATTTATAGTACATACTTAGAGCTTCCAACAATGTAGTGTAATACAAACTGGATTCCAAAAATGTTGGGACATCAAACTAAATGTGAATAAAAACTGAATGCAATGATGTGGAGATGCCAACATCTAATATTTTATCCAGAATAGAACACAAATCACAGATCA
>JAOVYV010160568.1:0-10625 GCA_025674545.1 Hassar affinis
GGTCCAATTTAGCCATGAAACCTCCCACACTAAAATGACAGGTGTTTCAGTTTCATTGTCTAACACCTGTATATAGTGCCTTGTAAAAGTAGAAAGTAATTGTGAAGTGAAAGAAAATGATACATATTTTTCTAAATCTTTAATAAATAAAAGTCTGAAAAGTGAGGCGTGCATTTGTATTCAGCCCCCTGAGTCCATACTTTTTAGGACCACCTTTTGCTGCAATTACTGCTACAAGTCTTTTGGGGTATATATCTGCTAGCTTTGCACATCTACAGACTGAATGTTTTTACCATTCTTCTTTGCAAAAAAGCTCAAACTGAGTCATATTGGATAGAGAGCATCTGTGAACAGCAATTTTCCAGTCTTTCCATGGATTCTTAACAGGATTTAGGTCTGGGCCATTCTGACACATGAATAAGCTTTGATCTAAACCATTCCGTTGTAGGTCTGGCTGTATGTTTAGGGTCTTTGCCCTGCTAGAAGGTGAACCTCTGTCCTAGTCCCAAGTCTTTTGCAGCCTCTAACAAGTTTTCCTCCAGGATTGCCCTGTATTTAGCTCCATCCATCTTCCCATCAACTCTGAACAGCTTCCCTGTTCCTGCTGAAGAAGTGCATCTGCACAGTGTGATGCTGACACCACCACGTTGTACAGTGTTCAGGGTGATGTGCGGTGTTGCATTTAGGCCAGAAAGTTTAACTTTGGTCTCATCTGACCTGAGCACCTTTTTCCATATGTTGGCTGTGTCCCCTACATGGCATGTGGCAAACTGCAAATGGAAATGGCTTTCTTCTTGCCACTCTTCCATAAAGGCCAGATTTGTGGAGTACACAACTTATAGTTGTGCTGTGGACAGATTCTCCCACCTGAGCTGTGGAGCTCTGTAGATCCTCCAGAGTGACCAAGGGTCTCTTGGCTGCTTCTCTAATTAGTGCCTGGGCTGTCAGATTAGGTGGATGGCCATGTCTTGGTAGGTTTGTAGTTGAGCCATACTCCTTCCATTTTTGGATGATGGACTGAAGAGTGCTCCATGAGATGTTCATAGCTTGGAATATTTTTATAACCTAACCTAGCTTTACACTTCACCACAACTTTATCCCCGATGTGTCTGGTGTGTTCCTTGGTTTTCATGATGCTGTTTGTTCATTAATGTTCTCTACCAAACCTCTGAGGCCTTTACAGAACAGCTATAGTTATACTGAGATTAAATTACACACAGATGGACTGTATTTACTAATTAGGTGACTTCTAAAGACAATTGGTCACACTGGATTTTATTTAGGGGTATCAGAGTACAGGGGGCTCAATACAAATGCACACCATACTTTTCAGATTTTTATTTATTACAAATTTTGAAAACTATGTATTATTTTCTTTTCACTTCACAATTACTTGCTACTTTGTATTGGTCTATCACATAAAATCCCAATAAAATACATTTAGGTTTGTGGGTATAATGTGAAAAAATGTGGAAAATTTCAAGGGGTATGAATACTTTTGCAAAGCCCTGTATATATAATCATATATTCCCCCATACACCATAAATAGTTGGCTGGGCAGAGAAAAACGTTTGGGTCCTTCCTTATTCACTCATAACAGGGTTATACTTCTGTCACCACAAAACAGACAGCTGAGGCTGCAGTGGGCATAGCCTCACCAAAATTAGACAACTGAACATGTAAAAGGGTAGCCTGATGTAATGAATCTGAATTTATGCTGTGACACAGATAGTAGGGTCAATATTTGGTGCCAACAGCATGAATCCCATGGACCCTGCCTGCCTTGTGTTAACAGTCCATTCTGATGGAGGTGGTGTAATGATGTGGAGAATGTTTTCTTAGTACACTTATGGCTTATTAACATCATTTAATCATTGCTTGAATGTCACAGCCTGTTTGAGTATTGTGGCTGACCATTTGCAGCCCTTCAAGACCAAAATTCACCCATTGTCTAATGGCTACTTTAAGTTGTCTCAATGTCTTGAGATGTGGTACAGTGTAGGCTTGCTGGGTCTGTCTTCATCAGCTCCAAATCCGGAAGGGAACTTCTTTTATGTCAAGCACTCTTTGTGAACTGTATGAATTACTTAAATCGATTAGGACCAGAATTTACATCCTAAGATGGAAAAATGGATGTGCTGAACAAACAGTTTAATCAAGCACTTAAAAATATGATTTAAGTTCATTCATGATGACATTAAGAATTGATAAGTGGCTTGAACAACTATTATTTGCAGTATGAGTAAAATAACAGTAAAAATGTAAATAAAAATTCAACTAAAGTCAATTTGGGAAAGTTGACTATGAGGTGGTGGCAATAGAGACAGGGTGTGGCAGGTATACCACATCAATATCATGAAACCATGGAGAGGGGTGGTCCCCATGGCTTTGTTGACAGTAGTTCTGGAGATGGAGGAGTTAAGCCCATATGTGAATCTAAAATCAGCAGATCAATCCTCCTCATTCCCTTGCGGATACCACCTCTAACCAAATCACAGATGTTGAGGGTTGCAAGTGAGTTTTCTAATGTGTTCTCACCTCTGCCTGACACACAACATTAACATTGAGATGGGCGTGGTCTACATTTGTCTGAGTACAAAAAACAGGTGGTGAAAGAGGAGCCCAAGTCCTTGCTCAATATGGGGGTTATAAAAGAGTCCTACAGTCAGTGTAGCAGCCCAGAGGTTTTGATGTCCAAAACTGATGAGAGATTCCACTTTTGTGTGTACATTGGAGAAGTCAATGTGGTGTCTAAATTCAATGCATATTGAATGCCTCGCATTGAAGAAGACTTTTATTGGTTAGTTGCAGTTCGATTTTACTTGACACTGTGCAAAATGATATTAACAGATACCTTTGACACAAGTGTCCTATGACAAACAGCCTTTTCTATTCCATATAATTATACATATATTGATAACCCTTTGTTTTAGGTTGTTTGGAGCCCCAGCAATGTTTCAGTGGCACACTTCCAATGCCACATCTTATTTACATTTACATTTATAACATTTAGCAGTCCAAGGGCGTAGAATTGGTTAGGGGCGGTAGGGACATGTCCCTACAAAATATCCAGCGCCTACTGAATTGTCCCCAGCAGTAATTTTGATAAAAAAATTAAAATACAAGGGGACATCAATGTCTAGACAATGAATTCATAAACAAAATGGTTAACAGGGCTCATTCTCATATACAAGTCCCGCCTCCCTGACCCACATCACTAACAGGACTGGCTTTACCGTTTCTTTCTAATGTATCTGAGGCTGTGGCTGTAAGAAATGCCAGAGATGTCACCTGGATATGCATATAGACTATGCAACAGTTGTGCACAAAAATAAATGAGGTATGATTCAGTAGGACTATTATACACAACTGGTGGCAAACATAAAAGTCAGTCAGGAGAGCAGCCAAAAAAAGTTTACAATAAGTCAAAGTGTAAGTCAAAAAACTGTTCTCAGTTGCTAATGTGTATAGTCAACAATAACAGTAATAATACTACTCAACAAAGCCATAAATGTTTTTGCTCACTGTTCATAAGGCATACGTCAATGTGTTATTCTGTCAGGCGACAGAAACAACCCAACCGTTTAGTAGCACTGACAGAGGAGAGGCAGTTGAAGAGGCAGATGGAGAGGCAGGGTCACAGGTAAAGTCCAATAATGACTTGGTGATATGTTGGTAGTGAGATTCAATACTGTGACCAATGTTAAGCTGGAGAAATACAATGCTTCTTCAGTGTGTGTTTGAAAGGAGAGCTTTGAATAGGCACATGTTGTCTCACTGTTCATATGGCATGCATCAGTGTGTTATTTTATCAGGTGACAGAAGCAATCTGGTCTGGTAATAGGTAACATTGGAAAAATTCATTAATTACCATATTTTAAGCTTCATAATGTGCCACACATGTTCAATGGGAGACAGGCCTGGACTGCAGACAGGCCAGTCTAGTACCCACACTCTTTTATACTACAAAGCCATGCTGTTGTAACACGTGCAGAATGTGGCTTGGCATTGTCTTGCTGAAATAAGCAGGGATGTCCTTGAAAAAGACGTTGATTGGATGGCAGCATATGTTGCTCCAAAACCTGTATGTACCTTTCAGCATTAATGGTTCCAATGTCCCAACTTCATTGGAATTGGCGTTGTATGAATGTTCTATCATGAAGTACAGAAAGCTAAATGTGATTTTGTTGTTGATTAATCATATTGTGTAATTATTGTCTCAGGAACATAGTGACAGGGAAAAAATCCTTTATGAGTGTGTTGGCTTCCATATCTATAAATAAAGCCTCTAGATGAAATGATATTGTCTATCATAAATGCAAAAAGCCTCGGCTTCCAGGAGTCCCCTGTTCATAGCTTTTATGTCCCCACCAATGTTGAAATCAAACCTATGCCCTTGTAGCAGACACTCTTATCCAGAGCGAATTACAAGAGTGCTTAGTCACTAACTTGGAATATCCAAATCTAAGGCTGGTAGACCTGAATTCAAGCTACTTTGAGCTATGATACTACTAGAATTTAGCTGTATACTACCTATATTAAACATTACAAGTTAAAGTCCCAAAACCCAAGTATTTCTAAACTACACAAAATCAGTGACGAACAAGACATAGGGAATACAATAACTTCTATAAGTGTGGTAACAGCTTTGAGTGCTCTCGAAAGAGGTGGGTCTTCAGTTAGCGTAAATGTCTGGATGCTTGCCTCCCATGTGTCGTAGATGACTGTGGGCCAAGTCAAGCCATACTTGAGGTACAAAGGGCTCTGGGTACATATTGAGCTTTGACCATTGCCATCAAGTAGTGACGGGCTGGACCGCTTTTGGCTTTTTAGGCCAGCAAAAGGGTTTTATATCTGATGCGAGCTGCTACAGGAAGCCAGTGAAGGGTGTGCAGCAGTGGCGTGACATGTCGGGCTGCAGCATTCCGAATCAGTTGCAGAGGTCTAATGGCATGCTTAGGAAGGCCAGCTAGGAGGGCAATGGAGTAGTCAAGTCTTGAAATGATAAGCGATTGAACAAGTACCTGGGTGGCCTAGATATTATGATATTATCACCCAGCAGTTCTCAGCTTGCTCATGCAATGGCATCAAAGTGCCACTGCTCATCATGGTACAGATTGAGCAGAACCTGGTGTTGCACCTTGTGAAGTTTGGCGAGTGACTGGATGAGCTTGGTGAGTGGAGAGGCTGCCATGGAGGCAGGTTGAGTCTTCAAATGCCAGGTTTCCGCTCCACTATAAAACCCTGGTGTGTGTGGGGAGAGGAAGACTCTGGGGATAGGCAAGATTTAAGCAGAGCTATGGGTTCACATTTTGTGTTTTTCAGCATGCTTTCAAAAGTAACTAACAACACAAACACATCACAAACTGGAATTGTTCATGCACAAGCTCATGGCTTCATCGTATACACATATGACTGCAAGACTGCAAGATGCAGCTGAAGTTTGAAACTTAGTAGTCAGTGTAGCTACTTTGTGGCTGAGATTGTGTTGGTCTCAGACACTCTCATTTCACCACATCACTTACAGTTGACAGGGACAGATATTTCACAAAGCTGATTTGTTGCAAAGGTTAGTGACACTTCTAAACACAGTCTCTGTGCTCTCAGTACAAACCATTCTATTTCTATTTAAACTTTTATTTAACTGATACAAAGAAAACCTTTTCACTAACAAACCTAACTGGAATTTGCAAATATTAAAAAAAACAACAGAATATGATGCCTGCAACACACACAAAAAAGTGGAACAGAGGCTAAATAAAATTTAAAAGGTTATACAAATAACAGTGCTAACAGGTGAGGTCATCAAGATTGAGCATAAAGGAAGCATCCTCCAAAGGCAAGCAATGATGTAGTGTGGTTCACCACTTTGTGCCAAACTTTGTGAAAGGATTGTCAGTCAGTTCAAAATGTTTCTCAGCACAAGAATATAAAGAATGTAAGTCTTTCACAATCTTCAATTAATAATATAATGAAAAGCTTCAGAGAGTCTAGAAAACACTGTTGAATTTGTCCCAAACACTCAGGAAGTTTGTTTTTGTACACTAATTTGCATAATATTCAAGCATATTGAAAGCATACCTAACACCTTCAAGGACTCTAATTAACAATCTGTGAATCAATGCACCTGTGCCTTGTTATCTGCTTGTTACCGGAAGTGTATATAAGCTGAAGCCTTGTTTTGTTCTTAATCATAATATATGCACTTTGCCACGGTACTGCATCAAAACATATATTTGTAATATAAATAATCCACTGTCACATTTTTATCTATTCACATTTTGTCATTGTATGCGATTTTGGAATACCAACTACAAAAGGAGCTCACTCAATGGACATACACTATATTGCCAAAAGTATTCAGTCACACATCCAAATAATTTAATTAAGGTGTTACAATCACTTTCATGGTCATAGGTGTATAAAATCAAGCACCTAGGAATGCAGACTGCTTCTACAAACATTTGTTAAAGAATGGGTCACTCTCAGGAGCTTGGTGAATTCCAGCATGGTACCGTGATAGGATGCCACCAGTCCAACAAGTGCAGTTGTGAAATTTCCTCGCTACTAAATATTCTACAGTCAACTGTCAGTGGTATTATAACAAAGTGGACGCTATTTTGAATGACAGCAACTCAGCCATAAAGTGGTAGGCCACGTAAAATGACAGAGCGGGTTAAGTGGATGCTGAGGTGCATAGTGCTTCATCTTCCCTCTTCCCAGGAGACAGTTAGCTCTATTAGTACCACCTGCTTGCTAGTCCCAGACATCAACACCATGTCTGGCCGGAGTATTGTTGTTGCAATGATGTCTGGGAACCTCAAATGTCTTCCAAGTTCGACCAGTAGTTGCCAGTCCCTTGCTGTTACAAGCAGGCCCCCCTGGGTCTTCTTTGGGGGCTGGGGCTTTTCACCTGCTTGAACAAATGGTAATGGTACTCTTGGAGGGGCGTTGACACTTGCTGTTCTTGATGCCCATGCAGATGGTATCTGCAACTGCCCACAGAACCTGGTCATGTCGCCAACAGTAACGTCCTTCTCCCAAGGCCATTGAGCAGTACCTAACGATATGTTCTAAAGATCCCCTTTTTTGGCAGAGTTGGCATGCATGTGAGTCCACCAGGCCCCAGGTGAACAGGTTGGCAGGGCTCGGGAGGACATCATACATTGACTGGAATAAGAACTTGAAATGGTGTTGTTCCACCTTCCAGAGTTCTGCCTAGGTGATCTTACGGCCAGCTGTATGTTCCCACTTGATCCAGGCCCCCTGTTTGGACATGGCCACCATTCTGCTGATGTGCGCTCCCTCTACCTCGGCACGTACTTCCTCCTGGATCAGCTTCCGCTTCTCCTTTCCGCTGGCTTTGCTGTAGCTGGGTTTGGGATTGCTACCTAGCCCAGCCTGGCCAGTAGCCACCGTGCCGACCAGGATGCTGTGACGCAACCTCGTCTAAGCACGCTCCACTGCCTCCTGGGCATGCCACTTCCATCCTGTTCTAACCTCTATACCTGCAGAGGGGACTTTGGTGTCAGCCAAATCTCTGTAGAGCAGGACTTCTCTGGCTCGGGTCACCTTGGACTCCTCTGCCAGACTGCTGAATGGCAGCTGCAGCTTGGTGTTGTGCCCAAAAAGTGCAATGCTGCTTAGGTTACGTGGCAGGCCCAGTCACCAGCGTAGGAACAATGCTCTCCACAATGGTTATCAGGACTTCATAGACTAGCAGCAGTCAGAGAAGACGAGAGAATGCCATGTTGGTAGATCCAGGCCTTAAACTTTCCAGGGAGCCCATACTTGTCCACAGCCAAGAGCCACGCCTTGAGGTCATCGCTGGTACCTTGGCATGCAGTGGTGTCCTTCAGGACTCCAGTGAAGAGCTTGCCCAGGCTCTTCACTGGCTTTTCTGATACTGATGGAATCTGGGTGTCTCCCAGGGTGAATCTGAACTGGTCAGACACTTTTGCCTTCCTCAAAACTAAGGACCTGGACTTTGCCAGCTTGAAGCTCATCCTTGCCCATGTCATGAGCCATTAAAGCCCTTGGAGAAGCCACCTGCATCCTGGCACTAATGTTGTAGTTACTGTGAGATCATCCATAAATGCTCTAATCGGGGGTTGTCTGGTACCAGATCTGGACAGCAGACCTCTGCACTCCACTTCCATCGACTTCACAAGCATGTTCATTGTTCAGCATTGTTATAATAGCCAAGTATAAGGTTCTGTATCTTCGGTATCTGTTCAGAGCCAGTTCCACCAGCTTATGTGGTATCGACCCATATGCATTGGTAAGGTCAAGCCACAGCACTGCCAGGTCCCCCTTGTTCTCCCTTGCCTCCCAGATCAATTGAGTTACCACTCCTGTGTGTTCAATACACTCTGGGATGCCTGGAACTCCTCCTTTCTGCACCGAGGTGTCACTGTAAGTGCTCTTAAGGAGAAATCCCATGAGGCAATTGGCAACAATCTTGAAGAAGGTCTTGCACTCAACACTAAGGAGAGAGAATATCCTGAAATGCTCGATTTACTAGCATCCTCCTCCTTGGGGATCCACACCCCCTCTGCATATCTCCACTGCTGAGGTACCTTCCCCTTCCTCCATAAAGACCCTGTAGATCTTCCAGAGATGTTCCAAAAGCCTTGGGCAGTTCTTAAAGACCTTATATGGTACTTCAATTCAATTCAATTTTATTTCTAAAGCGCTTTTAACAAAAGGTCATTGCCTCAAAGCAGCTTTACAAAGACAAGAAATCAACAAATCAACAGCTATCCCTAATGAGCAAGCCAGTGGCGACGGCGACGGCAGCAAGAAAAAACTCCCTCAAATGATAAGAGGAAGAAACCTTGAGAGGAACCAGACTCCACTGGTACTCCACTGAGGCCTGGTGCTGACGCTGTTCTGGCAGCTTTGATGACCTCTCTGAACTCCTTGAGGGTGGGTTTGTTGATGTTAAACAGGGTGCCAGGTTCAGGTGGATTTATAAGAGCTGCGCAATGGCCGAGAACTTGCTCTCTCATGTTGTCACTGTAGCTGTTACTGAGGTAGTGATGTATGTCTTCCACAGGACATGTGAGTTTCCCACTGTGTTTCTCTCCCAGCAACTTCTTTGTGAATCCGAAGGGATTGGCAATGAACCCACACCTCTAAGTTCTGCCAGTGCTGCCTTTTCTTGTTCACTTGCTTTCCTATACTGGCTCCTGAGTGTCCATAGTTCTTTCCTGAGTTGGGCAATCTTTGCTTCTCATCAGTTTGGAATAGGTACTGCAGTGGCAATCTTGGCGGCGCATTCCTTGATGCCAAACCTGTCTGATGCAATGCTTATTATGAAAGTGCTCATTGTCCGTAGCCTCTGTTCCACATCTCTTTTGGCTGTTACTCCAAGGGCTGTGTCAACATCTACATCAAAATGGCGCCACTCTGCCTCTTTATTGGCAGCGGGCCACAAAATTCGACGGTGTTCTAATGGTCAGCTTTGGGGTATAGCTTGTGGTACTTGGAGGTTCTTGGCACTGTTGGGACTATCCGGGCCTGGCTCCTGCTCTGTCTCACCAGGTGCTGTATCAAGTACTGGCACTGTGCATGGCACCACTAGCTTATTCATGCAGCCCATCTTTATACCCGTCAAGTTTTTTGCAGACCTTGCTACATCTGCAGACTGCACTCGTAGTCGATTGACCATTTGCATAAGCCGTTACCACAATATCTGTCTGTTTTGGGCTCACCCCCCCCCCCCTCTCGGGCACCCTTGGGGGTATTTCTTCTTAGGGTTCTTTGTAGCATATGTTGCTACATACATATGTTGCTCCCTGCCCCAGGTCCCATCTCTCTGAGCTGTCCACTGTCTCTCCAGTTGTCACCACACTTTCGAGGTTTTCATTCATCCATCCATGATGATCTATACTCAAATAGAAGATAAATAATCCTAGACTTTTTTAGCATGACAGCAAAATTAATTAGGAATAAGACTAACACAGAAGTTGAAAATAAGCTAAAAAATCATTGTATGAATTTAAAGCAAGACAATTTAATAACTAACCATGTACATGACAGCACAATCACAACAACCAGTGATTAGAACATATTATTCCCCTTCGAGACACCAAAACAGTTGGGATGTTGTGTAAAATGTAAATAAAAACAAAATTGAATGATTTGCAAATCTCACATATCAGATGTTGAAAGAGACATTTCACCATTTCATGAAAAATATTTGTTCATTTTCTATTGACAGGGACATGTGTACCAGTGTATAGCACACCTGCTTCTTCTGAGCAATAGTCTGTAAAAGTCTGAGAATTGAGGAGACCAAATTTGGGAGAAGAACATTCCCATTCTTGTCTGATGTAGGATTCTAGCCGCTCAACAGTCCTGGGTCTTCTTTGCTGGATTTTTAATATCATGATGCACCAGATGTTCTATTGGTGAAAGGTCTGTACTGCAGACAGGCCAGTTCAGCACCCGGACTCTGCATTGCCATGCTGTGGTGAGGGATGCAGTGTATGGTTGAGCGTTGTCTTGCTGAAATATGCAAGGCCTATCCTGAAAGAGACGTGCTCTAAAACCTCTATTTACTGTTCAGCATTGATAGTGTCTTTCCAGATGTTTAAGCTGCCCTCGCCATAGGCACTAAT
>JAOVYV010160582.1:0-10625 GCA_025674545.1 Hassar affinis
GCTGGGCACCGGCTCCCCCGTGACCCCGTAACTGGGAATAAGCGGTACAGATAATGACTGACTGACTGACTGACATTACTCAAATAGGGCTATTCACTATATACCAACTCTACCTCTTCACAGCACAAGCAATGGTCTCAAACACTTTAAGAGGGCAAGAAATTCAAGAATGTGACTCTTGACAAGGCACAGCTGTTAACTGAAAGCCATTCCAGGTCACTACCTCATAAAGCTGACTGAGAAAATGGCAAAATGTGCGAAACTGTCAACTAAGCAAGAGGTGCCTACTTTGAAGAATCTAAAATATAAAACATATTCTGGTTTGTATAACACTTTTTTGTATTAATCTACAATGCAGAAAATTTTTAAATAATAAAAAAACACTGAATTTTAGGTGTGTCCAAACGGTACTGACTGGTACTGTACAACCTATTTTTCCATCACTGAAATGAGACAGTGTAGAGACAGCATGGTCATCATTAAACACTAACTGTGCTATGACTATATAACATACCAGTGTTGTTAAATTAGCAACAGTGCCACTTCTAAACAGCTCTAAACATCCATGCAACATCCAGCAAACATGGCTGACCTACTTCTGGGTTTGAATGGGATTCACAAGACATAGGCACCTCTAGACTAACCCCAAGCTGAAACTCAGCCATTTGATTCATTAAATCTGTCACTCATTAGACTTCTTGCTTGATTTATAAAAAAAATCTGACATTACTATATTTATCCGTTTCCCAAGGCCACACTGTTCAGCACTTTGTGAACACCAAATGTGTTATGAATCCAAGGTAATGTCTAGGAGCAGTACAGCTGTGAATGCTGAAAGCTACTCTTTCTGTTGCCAGATAGTGGTGCTATGACACACTGTCACTCTGGGAACATCGTTATCATCACAACCATCATACCCAATAACATTTGGGTATCTAACATAAATCCAATGAGCAGTTTAGGAGGAGTATGTCAAAATGTAACACGTGTCTAATATAAAATCTAACATAAATCCAATGAGAAGTCTAGGAGGAGTATGTCAAAATGCACAAAATGCAAAATAAATCACTTCCTGTTAGGTGTGGCCCAAAATGAAATTTGTTCAGCTTGTAGAGCCCCACATGTGTAGCCAATATGGTGCATATAGTTGAGACTATATGCCAGGAACAATGACATACCAATGACATATGGGGGCACCACAGAGTCCCTGGGTCACACCCAGAGCCAAGCCTCTGAATCTGAGTTTACTGTCAAAAGGATGGATTTGCATACTGAATTTCATGGGTTTTTGCCATGGAACCACCTCAAAAATGTCTTGGAAAAAGAAATCCTTCCAAAAACAGTATCTATCGTGCAGGTGCCTTCATGTCCTTGGAAGGCACCTGCACCTCCGGTGCTCAGGCCCTAACTAGGAACAGAACAGATATGAACATAGGCTTTGTAATGCCACAGAGATGCAAACTTGCTTTTACATGTCTGTAACATTACCACAAGGATACAACTAAATTGCCTAAAATACATTCCACGGGAATTCCAAGGGAAATAAAAAAATCAGGCAATGAAAAGGTTGATTATTGGCTGGGGGTATTATTGTTGGTGTGGCAGGTGGTTAAAATAAACAGCATCAGCAGGCAGCATCAACACTAATGGTTTTGCAAATGGTCTGAGACAAATGCATTTGCTTTCCCCCCTTTTCATGGGAATCTAAGCAGATTCAGCACCTTTTAAATGTCAGTAAGACCATTGTGTGTGATCTTGATACATACATATCCACACAAGCTCTAAGGAGGATGACTCACTCAGGAAATAGATAATGGTGGTGGTAGATATATAAGGGAACAATATTGCGATTAATAGCAGAATAAATGACATGAAGGTCAGGCCTCGACACTTATGCTGCATTCACCCAAAACTCATGACTCACCTCCAAAAACCAAAGAAAACACCCCCTCAACTTCCTCAAATTCCTAGTTAATGGTCTCCTCAACCTGAGCTCAGCAAGTAGTGTCAAATCAACATGGCTGTTCACAGCATCAACAGTAAACAAAGTAGCACGTCTTGGTTTGAAATGAGTTATACTATGTATACAAGTACACTATATTGCCAAAAGTATTTGCTCACCTGCTTTCACATGCATTTGAACTTGAGTGACATCACATTCTTAATCCATAGGGTTTAATATGATATCTGCCCACCCTTTGCTGCTATAACAGCTTCAACTCTTCTGGGAAGACTTTCCACAAGGTTTAGGAGTGTCTTTATGGGAATTTTTGACCATTCTTCCAGAAGGTCAGATACTGATGTTGGATTCTGTTGGGTTGAGGTCAGGACTCTGTGCAGGCCAGTCAAATTCTTCCACACCAAACTCGCTCCCATGTCTTTATGGACCTTGCTTTGTGCACTGGTGCGCAGTCATGTTGGAAAAGGAAGGAGTCATCCCCAAACTGTTCTTACAAAGTTGGGAGCATGAAATTGTCCAAAATCTCTTGGTATGCTGAAGCATTAAGAGTTCCTTTCACTGGAACTAAGGGGCCATGCCCAACTCCTGACAAACAACCCCACACCATAATCCCCCCTCCACCAAACTTTATACTTAGTACAATGCAGTCAGACAAGTACTGTTCTCCTGGCACCAAACCCAGACTCGTCTATCAGATTGCCAGATGGAGAAGCATGATTCGTCACTCCAGAGAACACGTCTCCACTGCTCTAGAGTCCAGTGGCAACATGCTTTACACCACCGCATTATGCACCTCAGCATCCACTGACCCCGCTCTGTCATTTTACATAGCCTACCACTTTGTGGCTGAGTTGCTCTAATTCCCAATCACTTCCACTTTGTTATAATACCACTAGCAGTTGACTGTGGAATATTTAGTAGCAAGGACATTTCACAACTCCTTGCACCTTGTTGTATAGGTGCATCCTAGAACAGTACCACACTGGAAGCAGTCATGCCTAGGTGCTTGATTTTATACACCTGTGGCCATGGAAGTAATTGGAACATCTGAATTCTATGATTTGGATGGCTATTTGCTTTAAACCTAAATACAGATATATTTTGAGGAGGACATATATAGCTACACATTGTAGCTTCAAGCACACAGGCTGAAAATGAGTCCTGAATTCCCTGAATGCACAGATAACTAGACTAATGTATCCAGATTTCAGAATGCACTATAGAATGGTCATTAAAACACTTTATAGTTGCATTTGGAACAATACTATGCTTATTGTTTTCTCTACAAATCCAGGATAAAAAAAGAAAAGCAAAGCCTGAGAAAAGCTTGCTCAGGTTTTAATTAATAGCTGTCCAGTGTGAGAGTTTTATCACAGAGTAGGCATTTTTATTAAAGACCCCATTCTAAGAAACTGAGTGAATACAGACATTTTAAGTACTTTTCATGTTTCTGTCATAAGCTATTATGTATAATTATTGCAATGAACTACACTTTCAAAATGCAGTGGAGACACATTGCCAGTGTCTATAGCCCCTGGGAGATTTGGATGTACTGGGTGTGATAAGGGAAACTTGTATTGCTTCGTATAGCCTAAAATGAGCAAATTTAGATTTTGAGCAAAATTGGCTCGGCTCTCTCGATGAAAGAGATGGCATACTAGCTCTCTCTGTCAATTCCAGAGACAGTGGATGGGACAGGTTATTATGTTATTATTAAAGTCAACCTGTAGTTATTTTGATATTTATATAATTAAAGCAACTAAACAGAAAATGAATATAAAATGGGAATTGGACAAAACAATTAAAGTAATAAAAGTGCAAGTGAAAAGAAAAAGAGAAAATTAAGCATGATAGAGAAGCTGCACTTGCACATATCACACTCCTCTTTCTTCCTTCCCTCACCCTTTTTCTTATTGCCCATCCATCTTAGTGACAGGCATAATGGCCTAATGGCATCAGCGGCATTGTATCAGGACAAGCTCGTCCGTTAATTTGCGGACAAGTCTATGATAGAGAGGCGTGCAAGGTGGAAATATAGTTAACAGGAGAGAGAGAAAGATTTACAAGTTTGTGTAAAACCTTACAATCCATTTTAGATCAACTTCATAAGAATTTCGTCTGAACATTTGTTTTAGTTGCTTTAGAATAGATTAGTAATGAGTCAAATCTGGGCATGTGTATAAATCAGTAATCATGGCTGATATCATAGATATTAAATGCTTACATTTAAATGGGGACATAGAAATAAGCCAGAATCTTGACTACCAACTATTCAAAATGTTGAACATTTACTTTCTTTATTTTACATATTTTCAGATTCTGAAACATTCAGCTTTTTAAAAAAAAAATCCCAATTTTTAAATGTGGTCTCATACTTTTGGACCGAACTGTATTATTAGTAGTAAAGGTTAAATGAATATTGCTTAACTCTGGCAAAAAAAGGAGAAAACTTTACTTTGGCCATGGTCATGGAGGCAGAAAATCAAGAGAATCTGATTTGCTAGTGTCACCATCCTGTCATGTGCTGGTGAATGCCCCCAAAATAATTATTTATTACTTTTATGGCATTTGGTAGACACCTTTATCCAGAGTGACTTACATTTATCTCATTTATACAACTGAGCAGTCAAGGGTTAAGGGCCTTGCTCAGGGGCCCAACAGTAACAACTTGGTAGTGCTTGGATTTGAACTCATGACCCTTCAATCAGTACACCAATGTCTTAACCACTGAGCTACCACTGCCCAATGTAAAGTTTAGTTACATTACAACATTGAAATGTTGGTAATATTTTGAATTCAACATGGTGTAAATCTCATTATATTCCTTCACTACAAAGCCTCATATTTATATTTTCACTAGCCCTCTATCCTCCATGTTTGCTTTTCCTGCTCTTTCCCTGATTGAGACTGCATTTTATAAGTGCCTCTGCAAAGTTTTACCTTGCATGTATAGTAAATTTTCTTCTGAAAGCGCATTTTGCTCCCTCATCCGCTTCTCTTCCCTTGTCTCTACATCTGCTTTATCTATTTCTATTTTATTCCCTTTCATTTGTCTTCTTCCTATGTTTTCTCTTTTGTCTCATTCGACCTTGTTGTTCTTTTCCTCCATATTCCTCACCATTTCTCTAGCTCTTCCTCCACCTACCTGTTTCCTAATTTGGAAACAATTCAATATGTGTTCCAGTAATTTTTAATAATTCCTAATAAAAATCCAGTAAAATGCTATGGCAAATTCTGTGATGGGCCTTAGCCTTAATTAAAAAAAAACATGACCACGGGATACAATTGATTAATTGTGAATTATTAAGTCTGTACATGCAGTTCTAACTTGTATTTAAAATTAAAATTGATACTTAAAAAATGACACTTATGTTACAATATATTTGTCACCAAGAAAATGTAGTATGTTTTAGACAGCATATTGATTAAGAATTATACTTAATACAATACTGTAAGTATTATACTAAAGTATTGTTATGGCCCAGCTCGTTCGAACACACCAAATTTACCAGTAGCAAAAGTTACTTTATTATTTATTAAAAATATAGAAATGTGTACGGTATGAACTTCAGAATGCTCCAGATGATCTTCTGTTTAAAGAATCTACTCAGTCTGTCTAATGAGAGCTACGAAACATATAATGGTGAACCATGGTGTAGCAAGAGAGAGGATCAAGCAGAAGAGAGCTTAAATACTCTCAAATCACTTCCTCCTGCTGCAAACCAAAAAATGACCACCACTGCACTCCAATGGTTAGGTTCTTCTGGGGCAAACTGATCATCTCTGTAAGGTGGGGTTGTAACACCTTCCTTGACCAAAAAGAGTTTCACATGAAACTCTTATCAGGGGACTGCAACCTGCTCCCTAAAAAAAAAAAAAAACACCCCACAGCAGCCACCCTCTATGCTCGAGACAATCAGCTATTACATTATCCTTACCTGGCACATGTCTAATTTCTTAAGGATAAGGCTGAAGAATCAGGCTCCAGCGCATTATCCTCTGGTTCTGATTTCTTGAGTCTGACGTGTGAACAGTTGCCTTACTGAGATGTTCTGTCCAATTGGAATATAAACAACTACATCATCTAGGTAGGCCTCACAACAGCTTAACCCAAATAATACCTGGTTCATCAGGCACTGAAAGGTAGCCGGAGCATTTTGGACCCCAAAAGGCAAAACCTTGTACTGTAGGAAGTTCAGGAGTCACAAATGCAGACAAGTCCTTAGCCCGAGGTGTTAACGACACTCACCAGCATCCCTTTAGCACGTCAAACTTACTAATAAAAGTAGCAGATCCAACCCAATCAACACAATCATCATGGGTGAGCAAATAGTCTACTTCCTTCAACAACTCCCATTTTATAGGATGTACTCAGTAAGCATGTTGTTTAAAAGACTGTGGAGAGCCTATATCAATGTCTTGCTCTATATGGGCAGTGCAAGTAGGTACATCAAGGAGGATGGAAGAAAAAGCTTCCACCAACTCAAGAATATCAGTCTTCTCATTGTCTGACAAATGAGAAAGATGCTGGGGCAGTTCTGCAAGTACTTCAGAATTCTGGAGGTGCCCCTCAACAATCCCATGAGAAGGACAGTTTACCCCATCCTCCAACTCTAGGGAGTCAATGGAGTTTTCACTTCTTTGGTTCCCCAAGCTAACCTCAGAAAAAGAATGCAAGGATTCCTCATTGCCAGACTGAATCAATAGACTTTGTACAAAACCAACAGAGACCACTGGCACAGAAGAAATATAAGGCTTCAACAAGTTAATGTGACAGACCTGTACCTTCTTTTCTTGATCAGGGGTCTTTAACAGATAATGATTATCTCATAGATGTTTCATAACAGTATAGACCCTATAAACTTTGCCTGAAAAGGAACATAATAAGACCTGATCCCCAGGTTTTAAAGTTCTGCATTTAGCATTCTGATTAAACCAGCTCTGCATCTTTTCCTGAGCCTTACCCAACTTCCTCTGTGCAGCACCACAAGCCCCATACAAATGACACTGGAAACCCCTCACATAATCCAACACATTCTTTGGTGCTGATTCACTTCCCCACTCACTTGCCAGAACAGCCGTAGGCCCTCGAACAGTATGCCCAAATACAAGCTTATTGGGACTGAACCCTGTGTTCTCTTGAATGACTTCATGAATAGCTATCAAAAGCCCAGCAAGACCTTCCTCCCAGTGACCATCAAGCTTCACAAAATAGGACCTGAGTAATGACTTCAAAGTCTGGTGTTATCTCTCGAGAACTCCCTGACTCTGTGGATGATAAGCACTAGAGATATTGTGTTTAATACAAAGTTGTTTAAGAGCCTTAGAGAACTGCCTAGACATAAAATTAGATCCCTGGTCAGATTGAATGACTTTAGGAATTCCAAACATGGACATAAAGTTTGTCATAGACTTGATAACATTTCTAGCAGTTATCAAGTGTAGCGGGTAGACCGGCACATTACAGTCAATAAGAAAGTGTGTCCTGCCTTAAAGCGTGGTAGTAGACCCACACAGTACACTACTAAATGTTCAAAAGTGGTAGTGACAACTGGAATAGGTTGCAGTGGAGCAACTGGTTTGGATTTGCAGTAACTTGACAAGTATAGCATGTTTTAATATAAGCAGCTATGTCTTTCTTTAAACCAGGCCATAAGAAATATGTCATATGTCTTCTGTACCCCAGTATGTCCTACCAATCCATTATGGCCTCCAACACAGGTTTCCTAAACTAAGAAGGAACCACAAGCTGAACAACCTCAAAACAGAAATTATCTCTCTTAAAAGCATATTTCCTATGCAATAAACTTTTCTGGAGAAAATATGAGGATAAGGAAGACTTGCTCCCCTGCTCCTCCCTACACTCTACCAAAAAAACAGTTTCTCAAGGGACTTATCAGTCTTCTGTTCACTGACTAGTTCCCCATGTGAAACATGTAGCAGAGATAAAAAGTACCCAAATATGGGGTACAGCAACTACTGAAGATGGATGGATGGATTGATGGATGCATGCATAAATAAGTTGCTATCACTAGTCTGTAAATTGCTGTAAATTGGTTTTCTACTATAGTACACTTTAGTAATGCATTCTTTATACTATGCACACATAATAATGCAATGCACTAGAGGCCTCTGTGATCACCATATTTTAACATTACTGAG
Source organism: Hassar affinis (assembly GCA_025674545.1). Taxonomy (NCBI): domain Eukaryota; kingdom Metazoa; phylum Chordata; class Actinopteri; order Siluriformes; family Doradidae; genus Hassar; species Hassar affinis. The sequence continues at coordinate 8,123 of JAOVYV010160582.1, forward strand.
TTTATGCCATATGAGATAAAAGTTCACAGGATGGAAATGCATTGATCAAAGCTATAAAGGATCGATCTCTAGAAACGATCTATAAAGACTGCTTAAACTGACATCTCAATATCTCAAGAACTGTTTAAGCTACAATTTTGAAATTTCAGAACCTGCATCACTACTATTTTTTAGATGCACACCAAAATATGTCTTTAGGGCAGTTGACACAATGCAAGACTTCAAGTCTTCAAACTGCTTAAGCAACATCACAATTTGGTATGCTTATTTCACTTCTTGCTTTTTCTCTTACTCTATGTGGCAGTCATATTACACACTGCTAAGTGGTATAACATGTTTCTTGACCATCAACCAAGATAGTAACCTAGTGAATAAAAAAAATCAGGCATTCCTAATCAGGAAGTGTGGCTGTGGCTGTATTATCCAATCATTTCCTTAAAAAAATTATTGATTTCAGCCATAGATTTCACATCACAGTTTTTGTAGTGGAGACACTTGACAACCTGACACTTACAGTTTTGTGTCACCTTTTCTGTATACTTTTGTGTGTGTGAGCCTCTAGGACAGAACCTTTACATTTATCAACTAAACCCTTGTCTCTGTGATGACAGTACATTCATTCAATTTTCTTAACCGCTTATTCCTTTTCAGGGTCACGGGAGAGCCGGTGCCTAGCCGGCAGCTTAGAGTGCAAGGCAGGACCCTAGACAGGGCACCAATCCATCATATGGGTGCACACACACACACACCAGGGCCACTTTAAAGACACCAATCAACCTAACGTGCATGTCTTTGGACTGTGGGAGGAAACCAGTGTAAACCCACACGGACACGGGGAGGACATGCAGACTCCACACAGAAAAGTCTGAGACCGCCCCACCTGGGAATAGAACACGGGACCTTCTTGCTGTGAGGCAACAGTGCTACCCACCGAGCCACCGTGTTGTCCCTGATGACAGTACGTTTGGTGACATTTAATATTTAATTTGTTATTTTAGACAATCTTTTGATTCTGTTAATTAGATAATGTCTTACACCTTGCACAAAAATAAAGCCCAAACTGATCCAAGCATTTTCAGAAAGCAGAAAGTTGAGTTATACCATGCTCTTAGTTTTATATGCACTGTGAATTCTAGATGACATGCTGCCACGCTGCCACAAAATATCATTAGCCCAAACAAATCATTAAAATGTCCAATTACATGTCCGTGTACGTGACAGAATTCAAGCCTTGCTGGAATCAAATTATTATCTGAAACACTGTATCTTCCCAAACTCTAACAAATGACCAAAGCATGGTGAAATAAATCTCATAGCCTGGCATTAAATTACTTTGATGGTGACAGGAAACAGCCAATCAGAAATGCAGAATGAAGCAGATGCCCTTGTGATGGATGGCATCATCAGAGGTGATTTCCAATTAAGGAAATTGCTCTCAACCAAGGTTTTGCTAATCAAAAAGGATTCCCTTGTCATCACCTAATCTGTTCTGTTAATAGGGCTAATAATACATGCTTTCACTCTTACAATGCCACTATTCATTAATCAAATGTAATAAATCTTCAAGGGCACTGGCATAAAACTGTAATCAGTCAAAAAGTGTAAACTAAACAATTGTATTTTAATTCTTATTTCTATTCTTCTTATTAGTGTGATTGCAGCAGAAAAATCGACACTGTTCCAACTCTAAAATATCCGACACAGATGGGATCGTTGCACTTTTATAAGGCTAAGGGATCCGTGCACTCATTTACCCTCCACACTCGTTTTTATTCCCCTTTTTCCCCATCAAATTCCATTGATTTTTATTTTAATTTCTATTTTTTGTCATCTGTACTTCTGCTTGAATAATTGTATACACACTATGACCAGTCTGATCAAATGTATTTACACTCCCTGCTACTATATGCTTAAAAAAATACAGAATCATGTGTTTGATCAAAAGTATTGGCACCCCCAAACTATGTACTAACACACACAATCATGAGTCTAAGCAAATGTTTTGGCATCTTCCACCCCAAACTCTGTGCTTACACACACACACACACACACACAAATGCAAATAGTGCTGATGCTAATGTCACTGCTTTGCTGCAATCACACTCACATTTTCTACAGGAAATGCGCCTCTCTAGTTATTATCATTCTAGTTTTTAGATTTTTATATTACTACTACTAATAATAATACTGTCAGTTGCATTTGGTATGCATTTAGTGTGCATCTAAGGTATGTGGTAGTGATGTGGAGAGTGAAATTTCTTAAGGTTTGGGCCAGGATATAGGCTATTAAATTGCTAGAGTTTAGCTTGGAACATTATTTACCAGGTAGCACCACTCCATAAGTTAACTGGAATGAGGTAGGGTAACACTTCTCCAGCATTTCATATACAGGGGTTAGACAATGAAACTGAAACACCTGTCATTTTAGTCAGTCAGTCATCTTCTGTACCGCTTATTCCCAGTTACGGGGTCACGGGGGAGCCAGTGCCCAGCCGGCAACTCT
>JAOVYV010160611.1:0-10623 GCA_025674545.1 Hassar affinis
AGGTCAGTATGCACTTTCAAACATTTTAATAACTAACTGGTACATGTGGATATTCTAATTACAATTTAATCTCTCCAACAATAGTGACCAACACCTCTTCCCCAAATATGACTTCAACCTTGAGCACAGCAAACACCTCTTCCACAAACACCTCATCCACAAACACCTCTTCAACAAACATGACTTCAACAAACATGACTTCAACAAACACCTCTTCCACAAACACCTCTTCAACAAACATGCCTTCAAACTTGGGCACAACTACAAACACCTCTTCAACAAACATGACTTCAAACTTGGGCACAACTACAAACACCTCTTCAGCGAGCAACTCTTCCACAAACACCTCTTCCACAAACACTACTTCAACCTCTGGCACAGGTACAAACTCCTCTTCTACCAACACAAGTTCAACCCAGAGCAACACAACAAACACCTCTTCAACAAGCACCTCTTCAACAAGCACAACTTCAACCACGAGCACAACAACAAACCCTTCTTCTTCGACTTCAAATGTTGTACAAATTTTCAATTTGATCTTCAGCATCAAAGAAACCTTTTATTCAGCACTGGCTGATAAAACCTCTCCACAGTTTGCATCAAAAGTTTCCATTGTCCGTAATCAGGTACTTTTTTTGATTATGCTACCAGTTACAATTTCTTTTATCTTTCTAGAGAAGTTGTTGTGCAACTTGCCCTATTCTTTTGCCATACAAGGTTACCTAAAGAACTATTAATTGTTGCACTCATTCCTTTTTGAAGTAATATCAACACAGCATGCATCATATTTTGTGCTGTTGTATGATTTTTCGTTTTCACTATATAATTGTTAATACTATCACTATACAATTGACATTGCATGGGGCACATTTACTCTAAATATGACATTGAACATTTGTAAGACTTAATGCAAGTTATTTTTTACCATTAATATTATTGTACTAAATGTGACAGACTAGCTGTATTTGACACTGCTGTTGACACCTGATTCATTCAACAATTTCTTTTAGGTTGAGCCATTGTACAAGAATTCCTTTTTAAACTTCATCCGGATGGATATTTTAAATTTCAGGTAAGAAGGAAAATATGGCTCTAAATATTGACTTTTGTTTATTTCTTTGTTGATTAATGATTGAATTTTAACCTGTGTCTCCAAATTTATGTCCTTTCAGAAATGGTTCGGTTGTGACAGAGAGCAACCTATATATGGGTCCTAATGGCACAAATGTTACTATAACCCAAGTGAAAAACACCCTTATCAATGGATTGGGCACCTTGAATTTTACTATTGATTTAAACTCCATCAATGTCACCCAGACTCTTGGTCAGTATAGTCTTTCAAAAAGATTAGTGTGTTACATATTAATTATTAATTACTAATTATTACTAGATACTAATTATTAATTAGACATAAGCCAAACTTCTTGTTTAATCTACATTTAAGTATGTATATATTAAATATTATGTATATGTTTATATTTTGCAGGCAATTCCATGCCACCAGTGATTTCCAGCTCAATTTCCATGATCTGGATGTCTCTTCTATCACTTCTACTTACAGTGGCATTGCATGTCTAGCTCTAGGTTTGAACAGAAAATATGCACAATAACTTATTAGCACATATTTCTATTTAACATTTTAACAATTCTTCTGAAGTGAATACACACAGACTGTAGTTTTCACATTGCCAACAGTAACATATTTGTTCTATTTTATCAGAATAAAAGAATACATTTTGTTCTTGTATACTATGCATCTATGCATCAACATGAGAAATACAAACAATTTTAAATGCTGAAACTGAGGTTTTAATGAAAATGACTCACCTAAACATTTATCCACATGTAAACAGTCTTTGCAAGGTTTGTTGTCTGTCATTTGTTAAATTTAACTCAATTGGAACATTATTTAAACAACGGTGTAGTTATCTCTATATGTTTATAATTGCTATACTATCCTCATATGTAAACCAACAAATAACCTCTCTATATCAGTGAACAAATATTATACACATAATATGAAATAAAGTTTTCCATGTAGCTTGACAGAGCCAACATACAATACTTCTTCCTCTTCTTCTTTTTACTACATTTACAGCATTTGGCAGACACCCTTATCTGGAGTGACTTACATTTATCTCATTCATACAACTGAGCAGTTGGGCTCAAGGGCCCAACAGTGGCAGCTTGGTGGTGATGGGACTTGAATCCCCAACCTTCTATTCACCACTGAGCCACCCCTGCCCAGGGTGCCCCTACTATCACATACTAAAATGGTACCATTTTCACAGGTCACAATTTGTATGATAGAAATAAGAAATTAAGCAAAACTGTAGATCTCATAAAAGAATGGATTGCTTTGGGAATTCAGGAATGATTACAATTATGGTTGTCCTGTAGAAGCACTCTTAAGTAGATCACTGATCCAGACTTTAAGGTGCTTTTATATTTAGTTGGTGTAGGCCAAACTATAGGAGTCATAAAACAGACATAAAACTTGACCATTATGTAATAAATGGCAAAGATAGCAACACCCTAGAATTCACATAGCAATTTCATAGCAAGCATCTAGCACCCTGCTAATAGCCACCTGGGTTAGCATTTCAACCACTTCTGTTGGGGAGAATGGAGGGTTTGGGGGTGGATACCATTAGTTACCACACTAGGTGACACCAACCCTACTGATGCCACTGGCATAATTTTTTAAATCAGTGATAAAGAATTGAAATATCATTTAAATTTTGGCTCCATCAAGCCAATATCAAAGTTTATCCAAGAAATTTACTTTCTAGTTTGAATTTTATGCTTTATGTTTATAAGTTAAGCATGGAGCAACATCACAGATGAAGTATATTATACACTTATACAACAACTTTTTAGTTTAAGAGTTAGAGCATAAATATAGCAGAACATCCTATCTGGCTACACCTTGAATATGTTTATAAAGATAGGCAACATGCTCTTTCAAGAAACTTTAAAAAAAAACTCATCCTGTCTATACATTTTGATAGATTTTATAATACTTAATGCATAATATTTGTGGAGCATCTTCAGCTCAACCCTGAGTCTTTATCTATCTATCTATCTATCTATCTATCTATCTATCTATATTGAAGAATTGCTTATGTAAGGACACAGTCCAAGGCCAAGTAGGAAACAAGTGCGGAGTTTATTAACAGAGTCTTTGAAAACACAAAAACAGCACAGAGTGGGAGCTAAACAAAACGGGAAACCGGAACATAAACAATGCCGTAGCAGTAGAGAGTCGTCAGTCCAAAAACGAGTAAGTCCGTGCTCCTCACTCTGGCTTGATCATCTGCAAAAAACAAGAAACCAACAAAAGGGCAAGGATTAGCAAAATTAGCATGAGCCTAGTGAACGTGTACAACGAGACGGAACAGATAAACATGAAACTTGGCATAAAGCGCTAGAAACGGAAACAAACAAAGTAAGACTTAGCTTCGGCAGGGAAAACGTTGTGTTGATTTCCATTGACCCGCAAGGAGGCTCAGCCAGAAGGTGCCTTAAATAAGGAGGGAGAGCCAATGTAGGCTCTCCTCCCAAACAAGGCGCAGGTGGAGGTAATCTGGCCGAGCTACCTGCGGGTGAAGCCGGAAGTCCGTCTTCCTCTGCCTCGGCGCGAGCTCGCCAACAAAGTCAGGTGGCGGCCCCTAGTGGTCGCTGAAGTGACAGAACCCCCCCCCCCCTCCCCCACCAGATACTCAATCTGTCCTCTTCTGCGCCTGGAGTCGAGGATATCGCGAACCGTGTAGATGACCTCAGCCTCCACTGGTCCTTGGTCCCTCCCCTGCTTCAGAGGTCCATCCTGGGCCGGCTTCAACTGGCTGACGTGAAATGTGGGATGGATCCTGCAATGTCGTGGGAGCTTAAGACGGTACGTGACTTTGTTAATTTGCTTGACTATGGGGAACGGCCCCAAGTATCGTGGGGTGAGTTTCTTTTTGCTGAACATCGGAGGGAGTGTCTTGGTCGCGACCCATAAAGGTATGGGATGATATATACCCATACCCATAAAGGTATCACCAGGACGATCGATGGGATCCCTCCGATGCCGGTCAGCAAATTTCTCCATCTGCCTGATGGCTTTTCCGATGGCTTGATTAGTGAGAGCCCACACCAGCTCGCACTTCCTGAACCATGAGTCAACACTGGGCGTGTCTGTCTCAGTGGCATCCCACAGAAAAAGTGGAGACTGGTAACCTAGGACACACTGAAAGGGGGTGAGGTTGGTTGTGGAAATTTTGGGCATACTCCACCCAAGGCAAATACCTCACCCAGTCCTGAGGACGCCGATGGCAAAACAACCCCAGGAACTTCAACAGCTCTTGATTTGACCTCTCAGTCTGCCCATTAGCCTGTGGATGGTAACCCGAGGTGAGGCTCACCGTGACCCCGAGCTTGTTCATGAAGTTGTTCCAGACTCGGGAGGTGAATTGGGGCCCACGGTCGCTGACAATATCCTCGGGGATCCCGTAATAATGAAAGACATGGTTGAAAAGGACCTCTGCCGTCTCTAGGGCTGTGGGCAAGCTAGGCAGGGCCACACATCGGACCGAATTCGAGAACTGATCTACGATAACCAAAATGACCGTCTTACCTTCGGACAGGGGTAGCTCGATCACGATGTAAGTCGATCACGATGTGAGACCACGGTCACTCAGGAACAGGAAGGGGCACTAGCTTGCCGGCTGGCAGGGTCCTGGGAACTTTGGCCATAGCACAAGCCGAACATGAACCAACATAGTCATTAACATCCATACTCATGGATTCCCACCAGTACCTGCCAGCCAAGAGGTCCAGGGTCCTCCGGGTACCGGGATGTCCCACTCCAGGCACAACGTGAGCCCAGGCAATGAGGCGACTGCGGAATTCAGATGGGACGAACAAAAGGCCGGGAAGACATCGGCTGGGATTTCTGCAAGGCTGACTGGAACGGGTGAAGTGGTCTAGGTCCCAGGTGATCCTGTTGACAAACTTAAGAGGAGAAATGATGGGTTGAACAACGTGATCAGATACCTTATCATAAATCCTGGACAGAGCATCGGCTTTAACGTTCTTAGATCCGGGGCGATACGACATAACAAAATCAAATCGGGCAAAGAACATAGCCCACCGGGCTTGCCGAGGGTTAAGCCTTTTAGCAGCTTTAAGGTATTCAAGGTTCTTATGATCGGTGTAGATAATGAAGGGGTGTTTGGCGCCCTCCAGCCAATGCCTCCATTCCTCCAGGGCCAGTTTTACCGCAAGAAGCTATCTATCCCCCACGTCATAGTTTTGCTCAGCCTTCAACATCTTATGCGAAAAGAACACTAACGGATGCATTCTACCGGGGGGCTTGCCATGGCTCTGTGACAGAATGACCCCCACACCGACATCGCAGGCATCGACCTCTACTATGAATGGTACCTCAGGCTCGGGCTGCTTAAGCACGAGGGCCGACGTGAAGGCTTTCCTGAGCCGATCAAAAGCTTCTTGTCCATCTGATGCACCTGGGTTTACCCTTCAGTAGGTCTGTGAGGGGGCTTGCCATGCTGCTAAAGTTGCGGATGAAACAGCAATAGAAATTAGCGAATCCCAAAAATCTTCTTAGGTCCCTGGGAGTTTTAGGGACCTCCCAACTTTCTACAGCAGTGACTTTGCCAGGATCCATAGCTACCCCCTCCGGGCCTATGTGGTAGCCTAGGAATTCTATGCATTCCTGATGGAACTGGCACTTCTCCCCTTTAACAAAAAGCTGGTGATCCAGGAGCCTCCGGAGCACCCTTGACACATGACAAACGTGAGATTCAAAATCTGGGGAGAAGACCAGTATATCATCAACGTAGGCTACCACATACTTCCCCAGCATGTCCCAGAGAACCTCATTGATAAGATCCTGGAACACGCTGGGGGCCGAGGCCAGCCCGTAAGGCATCACTAGGTACTCAAAGTGGCCGGAGGAGGTGCTGAATGCGGTCTTCCACTCGTCCCCCTCACGAATCCGTACCAAGTTGTATGCACTTCTGAGGTCCAACTTAGTAAAGAATTTCGCCCCTCGCAGCTGTTCCAAAGCCGAGGAAACCAGTGGCAAGGGGTAGGGGTAGCGCACGGTGACCTTATTCAGACCTGTAATCAATGCACGGCCAAAGGCCCCCTCCCTTCTTCTCCATGAAGAAAAACCCAGCGGAGGCCGGGGAACTTGAATGCTGGATGTAGCCTGCCGCCAGCGCCTCCTGGATGTACTCCTCCTTCGCCTCCCTCTCCGGCAGTGACAAGGTGTAGATTTTCTGACGAGGAGGAGTGCACCCCGGGAGAAGTTCAATCTTGCAGTCATACTCCCGGTGCGGTGGTAGTCCCTCAGTGCGCCGGCGACTAAACACCTCCAGCAGATGCAAGTAGCACTCGGGGATGTCCACTGCTCTATCTATGTGGGGGCTCTTGACCCTGGTGGTAAGCAGAGGTAGGTGGCGAGTACAGAGGCAGTGTGAAAAGCAGTGAGGAGACCAGGCCAAAATTTCCCGTTGCTTCCAGGAGATCAGCGGGTCGTGGCGGCTCATCCACGGCAGGCCCAGAATGATGGGGTAAGTGGGGGAGGAGGTGACGAGAAGCTCAATCTCCTCTTGATGAAGGACCCCAATGGTGAGACGGAGACGCAGCGTTTGATGGGTCACCCTTCCCTCGCCGATGGGGCCACCGTCAATAGCCTGTATGTGGAGATGTTGTTGTAGCTCCACAGCCAGGATCCCCAACTCCGCAAGCGTGGCCTGGTCCACAAAACTGTCCACGGCTCCCGAGTCTATGAGGTCTATGAAAATGCCCTTCAGGTAGGAGATCTGCACTGTGATCACAAGTTCAGGAAAACGTATGGGAGGAGAGCGACTCACAGCATTGGAGCGCGTGATGCCGGTGGCTCCCACCCCCGGTCTCACAGGGCAGCCACTAACCCTGTGACCGGCGTCCGCGGAATAGTAGCAAAAGTTCCCTCGGAATCTCTGTTGTCTCTCCACCCTCGGGAGTTGCACAGGTCCTAGCACCATGGGCTTAGGGTCGTCGGGACGAGCAGGGCGAGGCGGCTCCTGGGGCCGTGAACACAGCAGATGATCCAACTGGATGGCAGAAGAGATGAGCGAGTCGAGGCAGGCCAGATCCCGTAGCACGGCAGGCGAAAGACCCCGTCTAAAAGCGGCCTTCAGTGCTGGCTCGTTCCCACCACTCCCGGCCGCCACCGTCCGAAAATGCACGGTGTACTCAGCCACTCTACGTTCACCCTGCGACATGGACAACAAAACCTTGCCAGGATCCCGGCCCTCAGCAGGATGATTGAAAACACCTTTAAACTGAGGCAAAAAAGGGGAATACGTACTCATCAGCTCACCTGAGTTGCCCACTCCAACACCTTTCCACTCAGCGTGCTGATTATGAGAGCGAAAAACAGCTCGCACTGGAGCAGAAAACCGGCACATTGTGAGGGATTGCCACTGTATCATTCTGGAAGGGCAACTGGAAGTGGCTGCCTGTGCGATCTGACTCGCAAAGTGCGCACCTCCAGCTCCTGGATGACAGCTAGACACTTCCTGTAGCTGCTGTGACTCCTGCGCAAGCTCATCTTGCAGCTTGGCAATCTCCACTGCTTCCATGCTTTGGCGGGTCAATCTGTGAGGACACAGTCCAAGGCTGCGAGTCTTTGAAAACACAAAAACAGCAAAGAGTGGGAGCTAAACAAAACGGGAAACCGGAACATAAATAATTGCCGTAGCAGTAGAGAGTCGTCAGTCCAAAAACGGGTAAGTCCATGCTCCTCACTCTGGCTTGATCGTCTGCAAAAAACAAGAAACCAACAAAAGGGCGAGGATTAGCAAAATTAGCGTGAGCCTAGTGAACGTGAACAACGAGACGGAACAGATAAACATGAAACTTGGCATAAAGCGCTAGAAATGGGAACAAACAAAGTAAGACTTAGCTTCGGCAGGGAAAACATCGTGTTGATTTCCATTGACCCGCAAGGAGGCTCAGCCAGAAGGCACCTTAAATAAGGAGGGAGAGCCAATGCGGGCTCTCCTCCCAAACAAGGCGCGGGTGGAGGTAAACTGGCCGAGCTACCCGCGGGTGAAGTCCGTCTTCCTCTGCCTAGGCGCGAGCTCGCCGACAAAGTCAGGTGGTGGCCCCTAGTGGCCGCTGACATGACAGCTTATTATCATGTGGTTCTGTGATAGTTCATTGTGGCTACCATGTGTAGTAGTCCTATCCATACTAGAGACATGCAATGGAATCTGAGCTCATACAGCAGATTATGAATATAAGGTGCTCAAAAATAACTAATTATACAGCAGATATAAACATTCTACACACCTTGTTAAAAAGAATCATAGGACTTTTTAAAATTTTGAAATGATTTAGCAACAAAATGCAAATGTATAACAATTAGAGGCATTCATACCATCAGACTACCAACACCATATTTCACTCTTGGTATGATGTTTTTTATTGTGAAATCCTGTTCACCAACTAAATGTGGGTGCATGTTTGTTGTAAGCCTCTCCAATCACACCACTCTGTCTCTCTCTGACTATGTCGCATACTGAAAGTCAACTCATGGTAAACACATAGTACTCATGGAATGGTAAAGAAACATTTCTGCAGCATTGAAGGTCCCAATGAGCAAAATGGTCCCAATGGTCCCAATGGCCTCCACCATCCGTAAATGACATCCATTTCTGCAGCACTACACCAATCAGGCCAGTATGGTTGAGTGCTCTAGTCTGATGAAGCAAACATTGAAATCTTTGACCTGAATGCCAAGCATCATGTCTAGAGGAAACCAGGCACCGCTCATCACCTGGCCAACACCATCCCTACTGTGAAGCATGGTGGTGGCAGTATCATACTGTAGGGATTTTTTTTCTGCAGCAGGCAGACTCGTCAGAGTTGAGGGAAAGAAGAATGCAGCAATATACAGAGACATTGATGACAACCTGCTCCAGAGCACTCTGGACCTCAGACTGGGGTGAAGGCTCATATTCTAACATGACAACAACCTTAAGCACACAGCCAAGCTAACAAAGGCTTCCGGACAACTCTGTGATTGTTCTCTGATTGAACATCTCTGGAGAGATGAAAATGGCTGTGCACTGATGCTCCCCATGAAAGTCAAGTGAAAGTCCCCATCCAACCTGATGGAGCTTGAGAAAATAGGTATGCCAAACTTGTAGCATCATACTCAAAAAGACCTGAGGCTGTAATTGCTGCCAAAGGTGTTTCAACAAAGTATTGAGCAAAGCCTGTGAATACTTATGTACATTATATATATTTTTTATTTATTTTTAATATATTTGATAAAATCTCAAATAGACATATTTACTTTGTCATTATGGGGTATTGTGTGTAGAATTCTGAGGGGAAAAATGATTGTAATGCATGTTAGAATAAGGCTGTAACAACAAAATGTGGAAAAAGTGAAGTGCTGTGAATACTCTTCCGGATGCACTGTAAAATCACTGTCCAACTCATGTACAGTTTGCATCTAGTGCATCTATTGTGATGTTTACAGAGATTACCCTAGAAATCAACACAAATGAAAAGACATGTAATACAAGTAGTCCATATGGACACAGGTTTATATAACATTTCAATTCATCAATTCATATATCATGGAGCCTTCGCAAGAGAAAGTTGGAATGTTCTTACCGGTGTAATGAAGTCCAAGTTAGCAGAGAAGAATGGTGCATGGAACATACAGTTTGCAGGAGGTAAACATGCTACCCAGGTGTTGTGTGTACCATGGCTTTCAGTAATGTTGCTGCTATGGTACCTTCTGTCAAAAATATCCAAATAGAACTCCAGTAGAATCTCCACACAAGCCAGAGTTAAATGCTCAGGGGAAGGTATACAAAGAATCTTTACTGCACACAAGAAGAAGGCAGTGTATATACATCCCACCTATCTTCCACCAAACATACAACCAAGTTAACATGATTTTCACATTATAGTACAATACAATAAAGTACAAGTAACATTGGTACATAAAAGCAATCTTAGGCATGAAAACAAAGTGTTTTCCTGAGTAGGAATCCAACAGAGACAACTACACCCCAAATCCTTATCTGAGCTCTTTCACTCATACTCTACCACTGCTGTTTCTTTAACACCTAAACTCACTGTTACCCCTAGCGTTCAGAGCTGGTATTGCACACTTTTGTAACTGTGTTGGTGACAAGGCAAGGGAATCTGCCCATACAAGTCCAGTGTTGAATGAATGTGAGTCAGATTTCAAGTAACAATTTCAAGTATTTATTTGTTACATTTAAATAATTTGGGCTTACAGCTCATAAAATCCACAAAGACAGGATTTCAAAAAAATAGAATACTGTGGGGAAATCAGCCCAAACTTCTCAGTTTTTTCAGAAAAAAAAGAAATTAGGATCACATCAAATCAATAAAAATATGGTACTTTCAAAACGATATGTCAATCTTCAGTACTTGGTTGGGAATCCCTGTGCTTTAATCACTGCCTCGATGCGACGTTATGGAAGCCCAGATTTCCTTGATACTTGCTGTCAGCTCTTCTTTGTTGTTGGGTCTGGTGGCCCTCATTTTCCTCTTGAGAATACCCCATAGATTCTCAAA
>JAOVYV010160633.1:0-10620 GCA_025674545.1 Hassar affinis
TTCTTAAGATCCAGTGGTGCAAAATGCAAATTCTTCCAATTTTTTAGCTGGTCTTAAGATTTTGATCAGGAGTGTAAATGTAAAGTGTTCAAGCCAGCATTAGTGCCAACAAATTAGAATTTTTTACAAAAACGATACACAGAACAGCTCAGGTTCTCAAACTGAAGTTGTATTACACAAAGTTTTTAGAGCCATTTAGATGTTTTAGCCAGGACAGTAGTTAATTCTTGTCATTTCTGTGCAGGAAGTAACAACATACCACTGTTAACAGCTCATAGGGATTGAAAGAATATTAACCTTTGCGCATAAATGGTGAGACTGAAAAATCCATGACTGGGATTGTGGAGTAGTTGGTCATTTTGTTTTGCTTCATGGCATCAAAGTGGACATTTTTTGTAATCTTCTCTCTCTCTTCTGTTGGTATAGGTAAACCAAGGAAAGTGCAAAGACGCTTCACCTCAAGATCAGTGTTCTAGAGAGAAACAAAGTAAGGTGATGAAAGCTCCAATTCTTACATAGTTCAGCCTCATGAAAACAAACCTACACTCATTTACACTTAGTCACAAGATGGTTTTAAGACATCTCTAAGGTGTCTATACAGTATACTGCTAGAGGACAAGCTATTCTACATTCCCTACCTCCACCATGTCCTCAAAGAACATGTAGTGAAGATTAGAGTAGGTCTGCTTCTTCTCCCAGTAGCCACACACATGATCGTACCAAGGTCCAAACACAGCTATAGTGTCAAGTTTAATAAAAAAAAAAGGATTTAGTAGAAATACTGATAATCAGGGATGGAAAACACTTGAGTAATTGCATTATGATTCTATTATTATTTTGGGGTATTAATTCTTGAGTGTTGTTGAATTTTTATGAACTCCTTTAACAGTTTAAATCATCCAGTCAAATTTATCAATGTTGTAAGCGGAGCTGCTCCAGTAGGTGGAGGTAGACAAAGGCTACTTAATAAATGAACTATATATTGCAAAAGTATTATGAAAAAAATCTTTATATCTCTATGCCTGTAGTTAATATTTATTACTAAAAATAGTTTTGTTTTTGGTACATTTCTGTGTGAATACAGAGCCAAATGAGTGTCTGTTCAGCAGCTTAAATTTTTAGCAAACAGGTATCCTGTTAGGAACCGCGACTCCACGCCCACTTCCCTTCCTCGTTCCTCTAGTCCCTCCTTCTAATTCCGATTCTCTCTCCTCACTGGGTGTGGCTGTCCCTACTTCCGGTTCTGTTGCCTTGTAGACCTTTGTTCATTTGTAGACCTTCTCGTTCAAACTGGTGTTGCGAAGTATTGTTTTCTGAGCGATTTTCCCTGTTCCTATTAGCTAGCGTTTTTTCTTCCAGCGTTGTTCTTCATTAAACCTAACCTTTTGTACCTGCCTCTATGTCTCCTCTTCACTGCATTATACCAGTTTCTAACATATCCTGAGGCAGCTCTCTTATTGGCTGCATCAGATTTTGGTATGGCATGCACCACTTAATGCCCTTTTTCTTGGTAATTTTTCTTGGTGGTCCGTTGACCAGTACTGAGCTGACAAACTGCCACGATTTCAGGTTGGCACAGCATTTAATCAAAATCAATTTACAAATTGTCTTACGTTATATTCATTTTGGACAAATTAAGGTTTTCGGCATTAAAAAGACTTAAATTAGATGCACTGCACTAGCATTAAGTATTTTCCTTTGAGTTTTCCAAATATTCATTCCAATTCCAATGGTAATATGATTGACTGATTTACATTTAATTCAGTTCTTTAAATGTTAATGTTTTGCATATTGTTTATTGATTAAATATTGCTTTGGGTGGGTTTCTTGGTTTTTACACTTTTTAATAATAATCCCACATTGAACTCAAATTCACTGACTGGTGGTACATTGTTGCATGCTTTAACAGTTGAATTTTCCATTTTTTGCATAAGCAGTGGTGATACTGTGGCCAAAAGGCTATTTAACAATTACATTCTCTTCCACATGAAGTGTAGTCATCAATGTAACAGTTCTATTATAACTGCTATATCTGCTATAACTTTGCAACAGAAAAAACACAATTGGGCCAATAGTATTTGGACACCCAAGTATTTCATATACCATGGGTAGGTTTTCCTACATTTCCTAAATTTGCAGGTGGCTGGTTCAGCTACTCAAGATGTTACTGATGATGGCAAAGAATGCCTGATGCATAGTTGGATTTTCCAATTCATCCCAAAGATGTTATGTGGTTTTGAGGTCTGACCTGAGTTCTGCCACACCAACCTCAGTAAACCATGTATTTATGGAGATTGCTTTGTACACAGGGGCATTGTCATGCTGGAGCTTGGCCGCATGGACTTTCTAAGCAGTTGTGTGTTTCAAACTTTGAGGCAACAGTTTGGGGAACACCTTTATATGGGTGTTATGGGCAGGTGTCCACATAATTTCAGCAATGTAATGTGGATAAGCCACTGCATTGCAATGTGGAACTTGAAGATGGGCATCCCTGGCCCTACCTCACTTGAATAAATTCATCCAAGTTTTGCTAATTTGCTAACTGTTGCTTATTTGTTAAAAAAATGAGCCTGTTTTCATTGACTATCAGGTTAGACCAGCGAAGATTCCACTAGCTTCTGTGATTAATGTTGCAAACTTACTGAAATATATTTTCAGGCAAAAACAGCCTAGTTCATTTAAAACAACAATCATCTAAAATCATTTAAGTTAATAGTTACTTTTCACATGAACACCTGACAATAACCTAATTTCATCATACATTTTTAACATCAGTATTTGTTTGTCTGAATAATTATTATATAATATATAATATTATATAACATATCATATTAAATATTAATACATTCATATTTTGATCACAGATATAAGAACTCTGTTACTCACTCTTTCCGTCCATAAACATCTGTAGATAATTGTTCCAGTCTCCTGGATGAGGCTGAACATTATTCATGCGGTCAAAGTGGAAATAAGACACAGCGTTATCTTTGGCATTACGAGCTACGTAGACGACCTGGACACACACACACACACACACACACACACACAATGTAGACAGTGAAAAGCTGGAACACAACATACAGAGATGAATATACTGTATGTATGTGCTTAGTAAGCACATTGTTGTGTACCATTCTTAATGTAGCATCTTCTGACTCTATCTTAGACCACAGCATTGGTTTAATTAAATATATAATACAGTTTTCATTGAAGAAACCAATTTGCTTAAGTGGGAACTTCATGATCCTTTAGACGTTGTTTTAAAGTGTGAGCACATGCAATCATCATGTGGTGGTCACTGTGAATTGTCTATATTCTGACCTGTCCTAGGACTTGGATTATTTGAGTCTGTTTTAGGGTTAAACTTTTTCCTGAATCTCTGTTGTTACACCTACACTATGTTTACTAATTAAAAACAGCATACAATTAAAGACCAAAAAAACATAAAGATCCCAAACACTATACCTTGCAGTTCTGTTCCCAGAAGGATTTGGGCACCAGCTGAACAGGTAGATGACTTTTAATGAGTCTTGGTGTGGTGGGTAAATTATTTGTTAGTTCAACCCCTTTACAAAGGAGAAAAGCATCATCAAATTTAAGTGGTAGCATGAATGTCCATGCACAAGTTAATATAAAGATTAAGCTGGTGATTCATGCATGACTCATACATGTGTTGTACTGGAGTGAGCTTAGCTACTGACCTGTAGGTATTTTAGGAAGAACTGCTTCAAGGAAAGGTACTCGCATGTAGATGGGTATCGAGGTCTGACGCTCTGGTGCTGTATTGCCAAAATACAGTAGGTCCAAGATATAGGAAACCCAGGTGGTGCCTGGTGGAAACAAATGGAGTGAAAGTGAGAACTTGGTGTCACCAACTTGAGTCAGTTTTACCACTGTTTTACTGTTTTACTATCCTAGGCCTACACCTTTGTAAAATGTTAACTCAGCTCATACACATGCAAAAGTACTTTACACAAAGCAGGGTATCCAGAAGTCCCTTTTCAGTATGCTGGGCAACCCCCTGCACTGCAAGCACTGTTTGCACTTCTTATTCATTCTCTGTGTGCTTCTGTTTGTTTTACCATATGCCTTTTCTGTTTATTTTCACCCCTGTCATGGATGAATATTCCTGGATGCCTGTCCTGATCCATGGAACAGACCATGACAATGCTTTTAGGATTCACCCCCATAAAACAATGTTTCCACACTGACATCCTGCCTCTACTCCCTTGCACTCTACACAGTAAATGCTACCTTTTATATTGCTGATCCAGCACACATTATCCAGATAATAAGCAAATGGATATACTGATTAAATTAAAACAAAATCTGTCCCACTAACATTAATTTTATTCAGAAATGCACATATGAACATTCTTGGTCAAACTGCAACAAAATACATGATACCTGCTTTTGGGTAAGTAGCAATGAGGATATCGTCTGGTCTTGCCTGGAAGTTCTGGACATTTTCCCAGTCATCGGTAAAGTACTGCACCATAGAGATGCCTTCAAATTCAATCAATTCTGGTCGGGTGTTCTGTAGTATTAAACATTATTGTTAACTTGGACAAACATCCTAATTTTAACATTCCAACATTACTGTAGTTCTGCTAAAACAGCAATAAATTAAATTCACACAGAATTAGCCATGCAATGTTTGTTAGCTTGCTTCCAACATGGTGTCATAAAACATAGTTTGCATTGACACAGCTTATATCTTTCCCAGTAACCTTCAAAAATACATTAAACTGACATACCGAAGAAAAATCAAATCCTTCCATGATGAAATAAGAAGTTCCTATTTTGCCTTTCTGTTACTCCGTTTTTTCCTGTCGTTTTGATGTTGAAACACTTCCCTTACACTTCCCTTGTACTAATCATATCTTACATAACTGAGCTCGCTCTCTCTCTCTCTCTCTCTCTCTCTCTCTCTCTCTTTGAACCCGCCAAACCGCCCAAAGGACTTCCCTATTCCAGCCCTTCTACTGTCTTAACAGACACTCTTGTTTCACACACCCTACTCCTTATTGTGTTCTTAATCTTCTTAAGTGTGTGTGGGTGTGTGTGTGTGTGTGTGTGTGTGTGTGTGTGTGTGTGTGTGTGTGAGAGAGAGAGAGAGTTATAAACATGCAAACACACTAATGCTGTGTCATTCTTAGTTTGCACTTTGGCAAAGTTAATTTGTCACTTATTGCAGAATGTAACTCCTGTGATTATTATGATGTCTGAACAGCTGTTTCTCTGAACAGGGGAAGACATGTGGCTTGATTCTCAAGCACTGAGATGTTTGCACATTTTAATGAAAAAAAAACCCCTTTAATAGTAGTAAATCTATTTAAAGATGTCTGTGAGATTTCATTCTGCTTGTGAGAATGACCAAAAAGCAATCTTGCTCAGTAAAATGAGCCAGCACCACTGGCAGATCCTTTGGTTTTAGGCATTTCTTTCATACATGGGTGTACAAGAGGCTACACATTTCTTTATTTTTTGTGTAATTGTCATGTCCACAACCTCCAGAGGAAGCCCAAAACGCCCTGTGAGAGGACGACAGGCACAAACTACATCTCCCACAGGGCCTTGCAAATCAGGAGCACTTGCTGGCAGCCATCTAAGATGAGCTCGTTAAGCTGCGCTGAGGAGTATAAAAGAAGCCCATCCAGCACTCCTCAGCATGGATCAAAGATCATCTTACCGGCTCCATGCCAGTTGTATCGATGAATCTCTCACCCATGAATTCAAGTTAAGTATTTCACCTAGTTAATCTGCTTTTGTTTTTGATTTTGCTTCTCTCAGTTCCCACCTGCTTCAGAGCAGTGTTTGTTTTTCCCCAGAGCCTGGTGCCAGAGCGTGGTGTGTTCCTGCCCTTACACTTGCTGCCTGTTATGGCTCTTCTGAGTTTTGTATCTAGGAAGTTCTCTGTGGCCCCAGAGTCGAAGAACACAGCAACAGTGTATCTGAGACCCTGGATGTGCAGCTGAGCATAAATAAGCGGTCGGGAGGATATCTGCTTAAAAGTTGAGTTTGACCCACCTGTCGATGTTGAGCCTTTGATTTTACTGGGCAGAACACAACAAAGTGTCCATGCTGTCCATAAACTCAATGAATGTGTCCAACTCGCTAGGCAGTTCCCAAGCGGTGAGTTCATCTGTGGTGAAATGCATCAAGGGATACATGTTCAACTGGTTCTCAGTGGCAATGGTCCAGAATTCTATGGTGTAGTCCAGAACATGTCTTTCCACCACCACAGATTCAGCAGGCTCTGGGCCAATTCCCTCCCAGGTTGAACATGTTCCTTAACTCTGCCATGAAGTTTCTGAGGCGGAGCATGTGAGGGACTGTCTCTCCCATTTGGTGGTTCCCCACCTCTTAATCTTGCCAGAGAGCTGGGAGATGATGTAAGCCACTTTAGTGCATTCAGTGGGTAAGGTAGAGGGCTGGATTTCAAAGGCCAAGGAACAATGGATCACGAAGGGTCTGCATCCCCCCAGCTCACTGGAGTAAGGAGGCACGTGAGGCTCCAATGCTGTCCAATGCAGCAAGGAGCGTGTTTGGCTGGATATGGCTGGAAAGGCTGTGGCTGTGGCACACTGAGCTGATAGGCCACCTAAACACAAGGAAACACACTAAACTATCTGGCACAGGAGTAACAGTTGATGGCTAGTATACTGGTGATGAAATGAGGAACATGTGAGGGGAGTCAGGCAATGGGGGCAGAGCAGTACTGGTTCTGTGAAGAGAGAGCAAGAGGGAACAAGAGGGAACATACCAAAAAAGACCAAAAAAGAATAACAGGGTTGCTCTGCTACACTTAGATATGATACAGTGCAGATTTTGTTTAGTAGCAGAACATTTTGGCTTCATCAAACATACCTCAAACAAATTAAATTAAATGATGTGAATTAATGGATGTGGCAGTGGTTGCATGTTCAGGCTCTGATCCAGGAGCGGAAGATGAGGCCGGGATCAACAGATGAGGTGATCGCTCACACCTGCCTCTTGTCACTTAACTGCTTCCTCCCTTGTCTGTGTGTGTGCAGAGACCAAGGGCTTAAGAGTGATAGCTGAATAGCACTCAAGAGAGAGAGAAAGCCTTGAACACAGCCCAGAGCCAAGTTCACAGGCATTTAAACAGCTACAAAGCAAAGTTATTTTCTGTTTAATAAATCTAAAACAAATGCCAGGTCAAGTCTAAAGGTGATCATTTGTCTACATTTAAAACAGAGTGCTTACAGAACTTAACAAGCTGTTGGACTTGAGTATTGTGAGTATTACACTGATATGTTTATTTGTGTATTGAGTATTTGTCAAGCTCTAGTTGGCATTCTGTGTGACAAGTGATCTATCTCACTCTCTGAGTCCTGGAAAACCAAGTTATAATGAACAGGATGCGATTTTATTGCCAAGTTATATTTTGACTTACAGTACTTTACCTCCACCATATCCTCAAAGAAGATATAGTGAACAATATAGTATGTCTGTTACTTCTCCCAGAAACCAATTACCAAGATCCAAACAGCTCAAAGTCAAATGGAAGATATTAAAAAAAACATTTTTTTAAACACAAGCCAATTTATATACATGTTCAAATGGATATACTTTATTGTTTTAGTGCAAATATTCACTCATTTTGAATCTGATGCCTGCAACACGTTCCAAAACAATTGGGACAGGGCCAACAAAAGACTGGGAAAGTTGAGGAATGCTCAGAAAACACCTGTTTGGAACATTCCATAGGTGAACAGGTTAATTGGAAACAGGTGAGTGTCATGATTGGGAATAAAGGGAGCATCCCTGAAAGGTTGTTTCACAAGGATGGGGCGAGGTTCACCACTTTGTGAACAACTGAGCAAATGGTCCAACAGTTTAAGAACAACATTTCCCAACGTGCAATTGCAAGGAATGTAGGTATTTCATCATCTGCACTCCATAATATCATCAAAAGATTCTCTGCAAGTAAGCGACAAGGCCGGTAACCAACATTGAATGCCTGTGACCTCCGATCCCTCAGACGGCACAGCGTTAAAAACCGACATCGCTCTGTAATGGATATTACCACATGGGCTCAGGAACACTTCAGAAAACCATTGTCAGTGAACACAGTTCATTGCTCCATCTACAAGTGCAAGTTAACTGTTTGCTTCACAGTAAATGCCTGCCTTCAGTCCAGACCTGTCTCCCACTGAAAATGTGTGGCACATTATGAAGCACAATATACAACAATGGGGACCCCGGACTGTTGAACAACTGAAGTTGCACATCAAGCAAGAACAGGAAAGAATTCCACCTACAAAGCTTCAACAATTAGTGTCCTCAGTTCCTAAATGCTTGTTGAGTGTTTCTAAAAGGAGATGTGTTGTAGCACAGGTGATGTAACACAGTGGTAAACACGCCCCTGTCCCAACTGTTTTGGAATGTGTTGCAGGCATCAAATTCAAAATGAGAGAATATTAGCAAAAAACAATAAAGTTTATCCTTTTGAACATTAAATATCTTGTCTTTGTACTGTATTCAAATGAATGTGTTGAAAAGGATTTGCAAATCATCGTATTCCGTTTTTATTTGTTTTACACAACATCCCAATGTCATAGGAATTGAGGTTGTGTCTATTTACAAAATGCTAAGTGAGTGAACAAAAGGCACCATTTCATGTTACTACCCTTTGCCTTCAAACCAGCATCAATTTTTATAGGTACACTTGCATGAAAACATAGGAACTGAGGTGCAGAAAAATGGCAGCCGGTGCTCTGGACTGATGAGTCAAATTTTGAAATATTTGGCTGTAGCAGAAGGCAGTTGTTTGATGAAGGGTTGGAGAGCAGTACAATAATCAGTGTCTGCAGGCATTAGTCAAGCATAGTGGAGGTTCCTTGCAAGTTTGGGGCTGCATGTCTGCAAATGGAGTTGGAGATTTGGCCAGGATTAATGGTGTCCTCAATGCTGAGAAATACAGGCAGATACTTATCCAACATGCAGTACCATCAGCGAGGCGTATGATTGGCCCCAAATTTATTCTGCAGCAGGACAACCACCCCAACCATACAGCCAATGTCATCATTAAGATCTTCAGCATCAATAAGAACAAGAAGTTCCTGAAGTGATGGTATGGTCTCCACAGAGCCCTGATCTCAACATTATCAAGTCTATCTGTGATTACATGACAGAAGGATTTGTGGAAGTCTACATCCACAGAAGAGCTGTGGTTAGTTCTCCAAGATGTTTGGAACAATCTACCAGCAGAATTGATGCGGTTTTGAAGGCAAAGGGTGCTCACACCAAATATTGATTTGATTTAGATTTCTCTTCTGTTCATTCACTGCATTTTGTTAATTGATGAAAAAAACTATTAACACTTCCATTTTTGGAAGCATTCTTTGTTTATAGCATTTTTCCACACCTGCCTAAAACTTTTGCACTGTACTGTGTGTGTGTGTGTGCACTTTAAAGTAATATGTTTATTATAGAAATTAATATGATTATAGAAACAATATATGATTATAGAAAAGACCTGAAAGTGTAATAGGCCAATACCCTTGTCAGAGATCCTTTAGACATATCGGCTTCTGATTGTTCACTTGCTGCCTAATGTATCCCACCCGCATCTCGATCTGGCACATGTTTTACGCCGGATGCCCTTCCTGATGCAACCCTCCCTAAATGCCCTGGGGAAACACAATCATGGGCAATTTAGTAACTCTAATAATCCTTGCATGTTAACAGTATGACATGCAAAAAAAGAGCTCATGTGAACCTCATATGTAAAGTCTTATCTGTCCTTCACCAAATCTAAACCTTGACTTAATGCTTTCAGTATTGCCATCCATGTTTATTTACCTTAGCATGAGTTCTGTGTATTTGCCCTTTGATACCCCTATAGCTACTGCCTGTTTAACATTTGTACAACAATCTTAGAATGTTAATAGAAACACATCTTTATTGTACTTCAACTGTATTTGCCTGGTGTGCTGAAGTGAACCTTTACTTATGAAAAGCTACAGATAATTGCTTTACTAAACAGGAAGCCCTTACATTTCATTAAAATGCAGCATTGAAATGTTTACCAAAGTGTCTAGTATATTATTCATGTGCATCAATTATTGTGTTATATGTATAAGTGTCAGGTTTATAGGTTCAAATCATATAACTGACATTGATTACTCACTTAGATACAGATTATGCATCCAAGTTTAATAAGCTTATTTATTTCAATTACACACATTCCTGTGCATTTTTCAAGTTTTGTCAGTGTTGGGATATTTTTGCTGCTAGCACATTTTAAAGAGAGATAAATGATCTGTTGGTGTTTGTGAGGATGAGTGTCAGTGTGAGAGACTTAAAACAATTTACAAATGGCAAAGATTTTTTTTCCCTCTCTTTTGATGTCAATTTTATTTTAGCCTCAATTTATTTACACCTAATTCACATTTTCTGTAATTTGTATCCAGACCTTGGTGCTGATAATAATATTTTTCATTCATTTCATATTTACAATTGCTTTCACAATGAAGTCTTAAACCTTGGCCAACTTAATCTCGATTCACACACACACACATTCACACTCGCATTAACACACTAAGGGCCAATTTCCCCATCACCAATTCACCTACCTGCATGTCTTTGGAC
>JAOVYV010160743.1:0-10597 GCA_025674545.1 Hassar affinis
CAGAGTTGCCGGCTGGGCACCGGCTCCCCCGTGACCCCGTAACTGGGAATAAGCGGTACAGATAATGACTGACTGATGACTGACTGACCCTGCCACAATTGTACATGAATGGTTTGAGATACATGACAAAGTGTTCAAGGTGTTGCCTCCAATGTATCCTCCAAATTCCCCAGATCTCAGTCTGATGGAGCTTCTGTTTGAGTGTATGGGACAAGGTCATGGGCCTATTGGTCAGACACACACACTGCTGTTCAACACCAGAAATACCCTGAGTACCATCAACAATGACAGGAAATTGAAGAATGGGAAAAAACCTAATTTCCTTTGCAGTGCCTTGAATTACTGTACTGGCTATGATGTTCAAAATTTCATTCTGAGATTTGGGGCTTTTGTACATTGCTGTACCTTCTGATAACCACTTAAGTAAATTGGGATCATCCTCTTCTGCCCTAAGTTTCAAGAGCTGATATAGATAAGCACTTCATCAGTATGGCCTCTTAAGATGTGTATTTCCACATGCTGCACAGAACTAACAGTTTTCCTTAAGCAATGCCTTGCCATCTCCTGCTGTGATGTCATGTGGAGGAGATGCGCTTGGGAGTTTTGGTATGCTGTAGATTTGTCAATTGCTTTTTTAAAATATATTTGTGAAGCCTACACTAATGAAAGCAGTGTCAGGTCTTTGTCCAAAAGAGGACTGGTTTAAAAATCCTTGGCTACAGTAAAAACACAATACACCTTTCAATAATAGACTTTAATGTAGCCAAAGAAAATCTTGAAACCATTTCTCTTGGAATGTCCTGTTAGCAAGAGTTTGTTTTTCTATATATTTGGGAAATGGTTGGTATGAATTTGTGCACTCACTGAGGTCTGAACTAAAACATGTTGAACTCCTGTCTCCTGTGCTGTTGCTGGTGATAGCGTCCTCAATATCTGCTGTGCCCCTGTTATCTGTGTGATCAATTGAAGTCTCAGGCTCTCTCCCTAGCTCTGACCCTTCCACAACTCTTACTGACTCTGAACTTTCTTCTAGAATAGAAATAGGGTACTACATAACTACATAACTACACAAAACACAATTCAACACAGTGTAAGGATAAATGTAAAGACTATTGTGTTTACTGATACAAAATCAGTGTTATTTGTTTGACTGTTCTTTCCTTCCTTGCTATGTGGGCAGTGTTAACTAGTTTGCTTGGACTCCTTGCATGTATAACAAACATGTTAAACCTCTGTCTGACTGTCCCTCCCTCTCTATGATCCTGCCTCTTTGCATCATAAATACATGTCTTGCATTTGTAACAAATCAACAAGGGCACAGTGTGAGGTTCAAGCTGTGAGGAAGTGTACAGTAACTCAATCGATCTTCATATAGTGAACTATAGCGAGCAGAAAAGCACAACAAACTTTGAGGTGGATGAAGATGGGCTACAACAGCAGCCATCCACATCAGGTTCTACTCCTGTCAGAAAATAACAAGAATCAGAAGCTATGGGCACAGATTCATCCAAGCATGAGAGGCGAAGACTGCAAAAAGACCAGGTTATATTTTTTCTTCAACTCTCCAGTTTTGGTGAGCTGTGCCTGTGATAGCCCCAGGAAAGTGCCTTAGAGGTCAACAGCCCAGCTTCAAGCCCTGTGCCATTTTCCATAGTTTCCAAGGCCAAATGATGGCTGCAGGAGACCCTGCTAAGTAATGAGGGGGCACTGAGGGCCCAGGTCTGTAGGATATGGGTTGGGGTAGGTTGTCTTTCTGAGACCATGGTGGGACTCCCATTCTGGCTTTGAGGTGGGGAAAGAAATCTTTGTGCTAAATGCAAAGAGGCTTGAAAAAGAAGTGGGAACTGTTTTGGGGGGAGGTTCTCTTATGGGTTTAGTTTTATGTTTTCCTCCAATTTAAGGGGGCCATTTGATAATCAGGGTTTGAATGATTTGGGGTGGTGTGGCTTATACCATTTAGAGTTGAGTTTACTACTCTGGGAACTGCTGGTTTGGCTTATCAGTGTGTGCTTGAATGGTAAATATAATATTTGTGTTGAGGTAATGGTTGAGTAACAATAAAATAAATTCAACCCACAGAGCTGTCACTCACTCAATGTTTTTTTTTTGCAGCATACATTCGACATTTATTTGACATTTACAACATTTGGCAGACGCCCTTATTCAGAGTGACATACATTTTATCTCATTTACACAACTGAGCAGTTGAGGGTTAAGGGCCTTGCTCAGGGGCCCAGCAGTGACAGCTTGTGGTGGGATTTGAACTCGTGACCTTTGGGTCAGTAGTCCAACTTCTTAACCACTGAGCTACACTGTCCCTCATACCTTTGCGTGTGAAAATCTAAGGAGTTTCTGAAATACACAAACCAGCTAATCTAGCATCAACAAGCATGCTACATATGCTGGTACCAGCTACATATGCAATGCCCAAGACACCAAGAGACATGACTTACAGGATATAAGATACTCCTGCTGAGGATGGCCCCACATGGACAGCCAAAAGATCACCATGAGGGACAGTTTGAAGATACTCTTAGAAACCATGAATTTTGTTTTGCAGTTGATATAAGCCGCCTTCTTATGATGGCTAGGACTAATTGCCATGAACAGTTCTGCACTTTATCAGTCAAATCTCCATCAGCAAGCAGTTTATAACTTCAACAGTGTGGATTTCAAGTTAATTTGATATCAGTATACTGGTTAAGATGGCACTTTTTTTTAACTATACAGCACTCAGTTATAGAAGGGATTATTTATTATTGCACTATCCGGTGTAACCCAAATGAGGATGGGTTCCAATCTGCATCTGGTTTCTCTCAAGGTTTCTTCCTCTTAACATCTGAAGGAGTTTTTCCTTGCCACAGTCACCCCCAGCTTGCTCATTAGGGATAACGCTTAGGGACAAAATCTATATATAAATTATGTCCTAATTTTATGTCTTTGTAAAGCTTTGAGACAATGTCCATTGTTAAAAGTGCTTTTGAAATAAAATTGAATTGAAAAAAAAAACATGCCACAGTTAAGGTCATAGCAAGCACAATCATAAAAGTAATCACACTTTTCCCCCAATCTGATGTTTGATGTGAACATTAACTGAAGCACTGCTGCAACATGATTAGCTGATAGGTAACTGCATGAAAGTGCAGGTATAATAAGGTGTATATATACAGACCCGTTCCAAAAAATTTTAATATCATGGAAAAGTTGATTCATTTCCATAATTTTATTCAAAAAGTTACATTTTCATAGATTCTCGATCACCTGTTGAACAGTTGAACTGTGTCCAACTCCAGTGTTTCTTTTTGTACTTTATAATACTAGCAGTGCACTAGAGCTGCAGCAGAATAGACCACTTGCAATATTTTTAAAGCAACACATAGAAAACACAAAACTCAATACTGTACAAAAAGAAAAAAAATACACCTAAAATGTTTATTATTTATACTAAAAAAAAAAAAAAAACAGCTCCAAAAGGTTCTGGTGGGCAATGTGTTGATAATGAGCTGACAATTTTCTACATTAAATTTAAATCTTGTTCTGTTGAATTTATTTAAGTGATAAATTTTGTTTACAGTTTAAAATTGTATTTCTTTGTGTTTAGGTTGAATCAGAAAACAGTAATTTCCCTTTATCATGCACTTTTTTTTATAAACTATATATAGTGCTTTAAACAATGGAATTATGTAAAACAAACCAGTTTTACATAAAATCTGGAGAAAATGGTTTTTTTAATTTTAGATAAATTTGATCCCTAATGAGATGGTGCTGAGGTAAAACTCCAGGTTTTCATGGATGAAGACTGATTCCAAGTTTCCAGGGTTTGGCGACCCCTATTGCTCACCACCCTTTCCATCAGGCTAAACCTGTTTGTTGATGTAACAGTTACTGGTCAAATCTCAGTTGGTGACCAGTTTATAACTTCAACAAAGTAGATTTTCATGAGGGAGCAAAAATGAAAAGAAACACTAAATGTATAAAGGATGGTGCAGGTACAGAAAACTACTTGCTTTTCAAAGTTGCATGACTTTTAGCAAACATGTCCAGGTCCTCACATTTAGGGGTGAAGACTTCCCCAAAATGTCAGAAAAGCACACAGAGGAACATTCTGGAAGAGCTCCAGACTCCAACAGTCCAATCACTTTAGAAGGTTTGAAAATACCTGTCCCACTCAGCAGTATTATATTCAGTTGTGACACGAATTCTATGGAGAGGAATTCGTGCCAAATTGTAAAAGCAATCGCTGCTGTGCCAAAACATGAAATGCAATGCACAGAATTTATTGCTTTTCCATTGTGGCATGCAGAATATGTGCCAAAATAATAATAATAATAATAATAATAATAATAATAAAAACACATATTGTTTTTCACATTGCTTGACCTCTTGATGAAATGAAAATGAATGAAAAACAACACACAATGATTTGCATTTTCAAAATGACATGCTGAATTCATGTCACAATTAAATACAAAACACCGAACCTCACTGAAATGCAGTGCACACGAAATTGCATTTAAACACTCATGTGGAAAAAGTGCCAAAATGAAAAGTAAAAGATCCACTACTATACACTACTGTAAATACACTCTGCACTACTGTAAACTGTACACTATACTATACTGTAAACTAGTGTTTAATAAGCGGCCTGCCCTAACGCTGAAATATTACCAGCACTAACGTTATGGTGTGCTTGGTTTGATTCTTGTGGAGCTGACGGGTTTGAAGAGCGACAAGAGCAGTTCACTATTTTACTAAACTGTTACAATCACATTCACTTTTAATCACTGTCTGTAACACTATGGCTGGACCCCATTAGACTTCACCCCTCATCTGAGGTAATACATTTAAATCTGAGCTGTAAATATAAAGCTGTAATAAAAAGAGACTTACTGTAAGAGGAAACTCCATCCAGCACAAGAAGAAGAAGAATAAGAAGTCGAAGAATTGAGGAAGGAAATGTTCCTAATTTTAACTCTCATTTCAGGTACACGTGTGTGTGTAACTAACGAGCAGATTAGTGTAAGTAAGACAGAACTGCTCCCGCACAGTGAGCTCTTTCACCTCTGAGTGTGTGCTGTTATCTCCGCCCACGCTTAGAAAACCACAGCTCTCATTTTCGTTTCCATCTAAGTCATTAGATCACGTGACCAGCCTGAGCGATTAAGGACGTAGTTTCTCTAGCGACAAAACAAAAACAAGAACTAACAGTCGGTGACATTAAACAGGATATTCCAGGAGACTTTAACAAATTCTCATCCTAAAACTGAACTCCGAATGAATGAAGCCTAAAATGAGAAATGGGAGTTTTCTCTCGCTGAACAGCTGATTTATTTTCATCAACTCTGAACCTCTTGACACTGAGTTACTCCTCTTTCTGTAACAGAAACCCCAAAGTTTCCCTCATCTCACAGATAACACCCCCGCTGTAATACACCCGGCTTTATCCACTGAACATGAGCTTATTCACTCAGTTTATCCTGTAAAATCCACTTTAATAGTAAGATGTAAGATGCCTGTTGATATAAACCTGCACTTTTGTCCTTTACAGCCAGAAACCTTTTTCATCTACTTTGTCTTTGTGACTACACCCGAAAATTATGGCAAAATAGTCATGTTTAACTTTATCTAGGACTTTATTTATATTGAATTTGAACTTTATTTTAGAAAATGTTTTATTTGGATTTGCAAATTATGGAAAGGAATATATTATATATATTATGTATAACGTGTAATCAAATTATATCTTTTTAATGTCTATACTTTTTTTTTACTTTTGTTTAATATCTAATGTTATTGGCTACTAAAGTACGATATACATGTGTGTAAGGTTCAAAAATATATAATGTTTTCGAAATCTTTATCTCTACCTCTTGGAATAAGCTCTGTGTTTTAATTTTGGCATTTCTGTGTAAATAATCTGTTTTGTTATACTGTACCCAAAGTCTCATATTTCCTTTCTTTTTGCTGTTTGTCTGTGTAGATGTTTTTTCTTTTGTAGATTTATTTTTATTCTTTATTTTGACTGTTTTCATTTGTTTTTTGTTTGTTTATTTTTGTATGCTTGTTTTTCTTCTTTCTCTCCCCACGGGGGTATTCCAGAAAGTGTGTTTATCAACCCAGAGTTCAGGTGCAGGGTCAGGGTTTTCTTTAACAAGCCCTGAGTTTTTCCCTATTCCTATTTTAGTGTAGAGTCTATATGAATGTTCAGTCGTATTCACTTGACAGATACTGTACATCCAGTGTGAGCAGTGTTGTTGGTGTTCGTTGAACACATTTATATTTTTGTGAATGTTCATGAATCTGTTTACAAATTTTATGACAGTTTTACGGCAGGTTGTATGACGCCTCAGTAAACACAGCACGCGGTTTACAGTTTTTATCTGGTGTTGTGACGAAAACGCAATAAAAAGTTTCTTTCCATTAATCATAATGAATCCATTTTGTGATTTTGAACTGCTGCATAAATGAAAGTTTTTTCAGTAAAATCCATATACAATATGCCTTTTCATTGTCAGCATGGCAGGACACATTGTTTAACCCTCAACACCCAATAGCAGCCACGGATGACCTGTTAGAATTTAGCTGCAGAGACCATGGACAGACGTGATTTTTAAAGACACATCTGCTGTAGTAGAATCTTCATTAATGAAACAACACCATGCTTATGGATACATGAACACCACAGCTTTATGTTGAAATTGAAATGTCTAACCATTGACATTTCTGAAGTATTTGTTTGGTAGCTACATCTTGTGGCTGAGGAGTTACAGTGTCTCTGGGAGTTATAGCTAGCTATTGGAATTGCCCACTTCTGTTCTCACTGAATAAGACAGTATTTATGTGTACCAGTGATGATCAACCATGTTTGGGTGACAGTTACAATCATGAAATGTAAAAATATAGAAGCTTATAGCATATCATCCTCCCATTTGTTAGGACAAGCTAGTCGTTTCTCATATTCTGATGAAAGAATGGGTCGCGCCCAGGAACTAGTGAACAAGTGATTTCCAGCATGGTATCATGATAGCATGATGACCTGAAATCTGGTTGTGCAATTTCCTGACTACTAAATATTCCACAGTCAGCTCTCAGTGGTATTACAACAAAGTGGAAGTGATTGGGAACGACAGAAACTCAGCCACGAAGTGGTTATTGGTTGACAGGAGAATGGTACATGTCTGACTCCATTGTGCCAAGTGTAAAGTTTGGTGGAGGGGGATTTTGGTGTGGGGTTGTTTTTCAGGAGTTGGGCTTCGCCCCTTAGTTCCAGTGAAACGAACTCTTAATGCTTCAGCATACCAAGAGATTTTAGACAATTTCATGCTCCCAAATTTGTGGGAACATTTTGGGGATGGCCCTTCCTGTTCTAACATGACTGCA
Organism: Hassar affinis; assembly: GCA_025674545.1. Taxonomy (NCBI): domain Eukaryota; kingdom Metazoa; phylum Chordata; class Actinopteri; order Siluriformes; family Doradidae; genus Hassar; species Hassar affinis. The sequence continues at coordinate 7,381 of JAOVYV010160743.1, forward strand.
CACCAGTGCACAAAGCAAGGTCCATAAAGACATGGATGAGAGAGTTTGGTGTGGAAGAACTTGACTGACTTGAGTCCTGACCTCAACCTGATAGAACACCTTTGGGATGAATTAGAGTGGAGCTTGTGTCTGACCTCACAAATGCGCTTCTGGAAGAATGGTCCGAAATTCCCATAAACACACTCCTAAACCTTGTGGAAACCTTCTCAGAAAACCTGTTGTAGCTGCAAAGGGTGGGCTGACATCATATTAAGCCCTATGGATTAAGAATGGGATGTCACTCAAGCTCATATCCATGTAAAGGCAGGTGAGTGAATACTTTTGGGAATATAGTGTATGTCTTGTTTTTTTTAATCTTATTAGATATGTCTTATTAGTGTGTCTAGTATAAACTAGCCACCTTTTTGCTCACATAAGTAGTATAATTATTTATAATTGGCTGATAAACATTGAATTAATCGTGTACATACACAGTGGCTTTCTAGCTGTTAAGAGTTGTGGTTCTCAACTGGTGTTCCATGAAGAAAGGTCAAGTCTGCCATGGAATTTTAGGATAACAAATACATTTGCATATAAGCTATCTAATGTATCCTCCATTTACATTTCACATCAATTCTGATAACAGGAAGGGAAATGATCACATAACTCCACATTACATCACATAATTCCCTCACTCCCTCCAGGAAGTTATGATGTCAGTGAAACAACTAGCAAAGTTAGAGACTATGGACAGAAGCACTTTACAGTTTGTCATGATAACTGCGAATTTGGTATACAAATTTGAATGTTAAACATTTACAACCATTTTATAAACACAATATGAAAAGGACTGATCATGTAATACGTATATATAAAGTATTTCATTACAGCAGAAGTATAGCTTTCAAGAAGTCAGCTTATAATTCTTCATCTTCTTCTTGTTTGGTCTTTTGGTAAAATGCCTCATCATATCTTTGAATGGCTGTTTAGAGATTCAACACAAACACTTCTACAGGTTTAGTTGCAGGTCAGAGCATTATTTATTATGATAAAGTTCAGGAATCTGAAGATGTTAATAGACACTGTTGCTAGAAACAAGCCTGTTAATTGGTATGTCAGCGTACCATCACTAACAGCTTTAATTATTTTTTTTTTTCACATTTGTAACTTTTATTTTTTTATCCAAAAACAGCCAGGCTAATTATCTGACATTATATCAGTATACAGTATGCTATATTATGTAATTTAGTCATAATTAATTAATTTAGAGGAAGACATAACGCAAGGTTTGGTGGCTTGCTTAGAGCATTTGACTGTGTAACAGTCTTTTCTAAATGCACTCAGAATAAGCTCCTATTTGTTTGTTGTTGTTAATGTTAACCTATTGACTATAAATGTTGACTCCAAATTATAATTAATAATTGACTCCAAAATAGAAGACTAACTATAAGCAGTTATGTGTATACATGTGTACATTGCATGTACCCTATGAATTGATGTTTTAGTCTACTTTTAGTAGAATATTAATGCATATAAAAATCCACTGTCTGCATATTTAACAGCACATTGTGGCCATCCCTGGGCATCCCTTTGCCTTCCCTGGGCCAACCCCAATAAAAAATCCTGGTTGTCTATATACAATTCTACTGGAATATTTGTGAACTTTTCTGTACTTCTGCATAAATATGACCTACATGTGATCAGGTTCTTCTAAAACTACATTAAGAGATCCGAGTTAAATAAATGATATAAAACATTATAGTTTTCACTTTTATTTATTGAGCAAAATGATCCAAAATGAAATATCTTTGTCACAAAAAATATTCAGTCATAATATTCAAATATTCAGAAAGTCCTGAGATTCCTTTGTTATGACTTAAAAACCATAACAGAGTGAATAAAACTGATATCCAGTCTGTTCCCCAACCCACCTTCAGCTGAGATGATGGAACAGTGGGTTAGTTACCGGTGGGAAGAGCTGAGGGAGCTAAGAGCAGAGTAACGGCCCAAAAGATCAGAGATATAGGAGAGCGATGGAGTGTTAAACCCAATAAAACTACAGGACAGAGACAAGTGTTGATTAAGCTTGTTCTTGTGTCTTCTACTGTGCTTGTGGGCTTTGTAGACGAAAGTCAGTGTGTTAAATGTTTAAAGGTACCACTAGAAACCATGCATTTGGCTTGAAACTGATAAACAGCATTCCAATGATGGCTAGGTCTAATGAATAGTTTTGCACTGTATTCAAATCTTCATCAATGAACAGTTTATAACTTCAAAAAAATCTAATTCATGTAAAAACTTGAATGAATTTACTGGTTACAACTGCAGTTTGCTACTATACAGCACACAGTTATGGAAGGGATTATTTATTATTCCACTATCTGGTGTCATCCAAATGATCCTCATTTCCTTTTGAGTCCAGGTTTCCTCTCCAGGTTTCTTCCTCTTAACATCCTTGTCACCGCCACAAGCTGTTTTGGGACAATGTCCATTGTTAAAAGGTGAGCTTTAGAAACAAAATAGAGTAGAATTGAATTAAATGTAGAGGTGACTGGAGGAAACATAGGAGTTAGATGATGTAGGGGAAGAAAAAAGATTGTGAAAGTTAAACATTTTCATAAGTCATAATTATATATCATAACATAAGTCATTCTGGGAGTTCATTCTGTTGCAATGATGAGGAAGTGAACAATTATCTGAGAGACATCTGAACGGGAATTATAAGATCCAGTTTATACTGGAATGGAAAATCGGCATGACCATGTTAGGAGATACATTCAGGAGATGTCTAAACATGTGTCTACTGTCTGTAATGGAACAGGAATTTGCATAACTGGACAGATATAGTTGTAATAATACAGCTCATCTCATTCTCCAGAAAAATCTTACAATGCACAGTAAGGCAGTGAACCTCACCAGAACCTCACCAGCCTTAATAGCAAAAATATTTTATGATCGCTGAAATCAAATGTTTCTGTAAAGCAAAGACAGTGGGTCTGAGAATCTTTTAAACAGCAATGTAGTGGATAATGTTGGATTAAATGAACATACCTGTCTCACTGGACAACAAGGGTGAGGGGTTGGTGGGGTGCCTCAGTCATGCAAAAAAAAAATGTGTACTCCTCACCCAAGTGTGTTTTATTCAATATCAGTGTCAGTAACTACAGTGGAGGAAATAAGTATTTGATCCCCCACTGACTTTAAAAGTTTTATAACAAAAAAATAAATGAAACGTCTC
>JAOVYV010160746.1:0-10596 GCA_025674545.1 Hassar affinis
AGCAAAACTGTGCCCTTACCCTGCTAATTGAACCTTCACACTCTGCTCTTACTGGTGCAATGTGCAATTAATGAAGACTGGCCACCAGCCTGGTCCAATTTAGCTATGAAACCTCCCACACTAAAATGACAGGTGTTTCAGTTTCATTGTCTAACCCCTGTATGTGGAAATGTAAAATATCCACCTGCTGAACCAGAATCCACCAGAACTGAAAAGCTACATACAGACAAATCAGATAGATGTGTAGGAATGTGAGGAATGGAGATAAATTACAGCTGTGTATGGGTTGACACATTATAATAAGTTCACATATTAAATAAATATCTCAAGTTATATATGAAATTAAATCTTACACTTAAATTTCCCACATTTGTGTGATTAAAAACAGCAGTCATTTCAATCTCTGTTATAATATTACAGTTATGAACTGACCACCAGTTCCACTGGTACAACCAGTCCCATTATGGGGTAAGTTGTTACACTAACCTCAAAGTTATTACGAAGATTCAAGAAGAAAATTTAAGCCCATAGTGTACAATTAACCTTAGAAAACATATTAAATCATGAAATAAAAGAACAACTGTTACAGTCAGTCATTGTTTGTGTTTAATAAATCTTAAAACTGTAATGACTCAGTCCACAGGTGAGGCAAAGAACATCACCCACCGGGCTTGCCGAGGGTTAAGCCTCTTAGCAGCTTTGAGGTACTCAAGGTTCTTGTGATCAGTATAAATGATAAAGGGGTGTTTGGTGCCCTCCAGCCAATGCCTCCATTCCTCCATGGCCAGTTTGACCGCAAGTAGCTCTCTATCTCCCACGTCATAGTTTCGCTCAGCCTTAGACATCTTCCGGGAAAAGAATGCCACAGGATGCATTCTGGGGGGCTTGCCGTGACGCTGTGACAGTATGGCCCCTACGCCGACTACTATGAAGGGCAACTCAGGATCAGGCTGCTTAAGCATGGGGCAGACGTGAAAGCTTTTCTAAGCAGATCAAAAGCCTCTTGGGGGTGGAAGTCCACTTGATGCATCTGGGATTTCCCTTCAGTAGGTCCGTGAGGGGGCTGGCCATGCTGCTAAAGTTATGAATAAATCGGTGATAGAAATTTGCAAATCCCAAAAGCCTTTTTAGCTCCCTGGCAGTTTTTGGGACCTCCCAATTCTCCACAGTGGTGACCTTGCCAGGGTCCATAGCAACCCCCTCCGGTCCTATGTGGTAGCCTAGGAACTCTATCCGTTCCTGATGAAACTGGCACTTCTCCCCTTTAACAAAAAGCTGGTGCTCCAGCAGCCTCCTGAGCACCCTCGACACATGACACACACAAGACTCAAAATCCAGGGAGAAGACAGTATATCATCAATATATGCTACCACATACTTCCCCAGCATGTCCCGGAGAACCTCACTGATAAGGTGCTGGAACACACTGGGGGCCGATGCCAGCCCATAAGGCATCACACTAGGTATTCAAAGTGGCCGGAGGAGGTGCTGAATGCGGTTTTCCATTTGTCCCCCTCACGAATACCAGGTTGTATGCACTTCTGAGGTCCAACTTTGTGAAAAAAATTCAACCCTTGCAGCTGTTCCAGGGCCAAAGGAACCAGTGGCAAGGGGTAGGGGTAGCGCACGGTGACTTCATTCAGACCTCTGTAATCGATGCATGGCTGAAGACCCCCTCCCTTCTTCTCCATGAAGAAAAAGCCGGCGGAGGCCGGAGAACTTGAGTGTCGGATATATGCCGCGAGCGACTCGACGTGGAGGAGTACACCCCAGGAGCAGATCAATCTTGCAATCGAACTCCCTGTGCGGTGGTAGTCCCTCGGCACGCCGGCGACTGAACACCTCCAGTAGATGCGCATAGCACTCGTGGATGTCTACTGCTTTCTCAACGTGTGGGCTCTCGACCCTGATGGTAAGCAGAGGGAGGGGGTGAGTACAGATGCAGTGCGAAAAGCAGTAGGCAGACCAGGCCTGAATCTCCCATTGCTTCCAGGAAATCAGTGGGTCGTGGTGGCTCATCCACAGCAGGCCCAGTATGACAGGGTAGGTGGGAGAGCGGCACTGTTATAACTAATTCTGGACAATGTGTGGGTGGAGAGCGACTCACCGCATTGGAGCACGTGACACCGTCGGCTCCCACCCCCGGTCTCACAGGGGCACAATATTATAAATACCAGTCTGCACAATAGAAGCAGAGGTTCTCATGGAGTCTCCTGCGCAGGTCCAAGCACCATGGGCTCAGGGTCGTAGGGATGTGCAGGGCTAGGCGGCTCCTGGGGCCATGTACGTAGCGGCTGATCTAACCGGATGGCTGTAGCTATGAGCGTGTCGAGGGCCATCCGATCATCTCGGCAGGCCAGCTCCCATAGCACAGCAGGCGATAGACCCCATCTCAAAGTGGCCTTCAGTGCTGAACCGGCACACTGTGAGGGATTGCCACTGTAACGTTCCGGAAGGGCGACTGGAAGTGACTGTTGGTGCAATCCAACCTGCAAAGAGCGCGCCTCCAACTCCTGGATAACGGCACACACTTCCTGTAGCTGCTGTGACTCCTGCGCGAGCTCCACCTGCAGCTTGAGAATCTCCGCTGCTTCCATGCCTGGCGGGTCAATCTGTAAAGACTCAATCCACAGGAGAGGAATAGGAAACAGGTGCGGAGTTTATTAACAAAGAGTTCAACACAAAAACAGCACAGAGTGGGAGCAAACAGAAAGTGAAAACCAAACATAAACTATGCCGTAGCAGTTGTGAGTCTCGAGTCCGAATAACGAAAGTCCGTGCTCCTCACTCTGGCTTATTTCTCTGTAAACAAAAGGCACAAAACAAAAAGCAAGAGCATTAGAAAAACCGTGAGCAAAGAAAACGGGAAACGAACGATAGCTAGAGCAATTTCAAAGCAGGTTAAAAAGTTAGGCAAGAGGTTGGAGATGAACTAAATATTAGCGAGACTGGACAAATAAACATGAACGTGGCAAATAGGTAGACAAAGAGGCAGAATAGCAAGGCATGGGAAAACAAAGAATAACTTTGATCAGGAAACAACGAGGAGGAATATTGACCCGCGAGGAGGCTCAGCCAGAAGGCGCCTCAAATAAGGGAGGAGAGCCAATGCGGTCTCTCCTCCCAAACAAGGCACATGTGTGGGAAATCTGGCCGAGCTACCTGCGGGTGGAGCCAGAAGTTCCTCTGCCTCTGCCTCGGTGCGTGGTCGCCGACGAAGCCTGGTGGCCGCTGACATAAGAACAAATAATTATTTTGAACAAACCTGTTCTCACTTCCAACACATCAGATACTGAAGCATGGGCTTTAGAATCACTGCATGCATCCCGATTGATCTATCTGGCTTCACTATATTGATGCTTTTTTTTCTTCTCTGAAAGCCAGTTTGCTTCATGTCTCCAACAATATGATCTCACTTACTGGTTTAACAGATAAACCTGGTGCTTTAAAGGTTTGACAGAAAAAGGTGAATAACTGATATAAATACAGTCCATAATCAATAGTTCTTATGTACAGTCATGTGACGAACGAAGTACACCTTCTTTGAAGTCTAAGGTTTTATGAATCAGAAGTGGTGAAGTTTGTTTGCTTCAGTTAATTGAGGTTTGTGGGCATTCATTTATGCACAGCTCTCTTAAGGTCCCACCTCAGCATTTCAGTTGGGTAAAGCCTGGACTTGACTGCCCAACTGGAACTCTGGAAATCTTTTCTTTTTCAGGCAGTCTGCTGTAGATTTGCTATGGATTGGTGCTAGCCACCAATGGCAAAGCACAGCCACTTACAGTACCCCCCCATCCTTCCCAGGGATGGAACCCAAAGTCCCAAGTCCCATACTCTACCCATAAGAGGTATTGAGCCAAGGAGGAGGGGTTCCAGGATGCTGAACAGCATAGCATACACCTGAGGTCCTGGGTGACTCTTCCGGTCTTACCATTTGACTAGTGGTGGAAGCCTGAAGAGATGCTTACAGAGCCCCCATGAGCTGACAGAAGGCTTTTCAAAAATGACTGGTGAACTGGGATCCTAGATTTGAAGCTGTACTGCATGAGGAGCTAAGCCATGTTAAGGGGAGTTTGCTAAGGGGAGTTTGGACAGGGCAAAATGCACTTTTTAAAGATATGGTTTATTATGATCATAATGACTGTTTTGCCCTGGGGTAGGGTAGAATAGGCCAGTGACAAAGTCCATGGACACTTGACACAGTTGCCTGGGGATGGAGAGAGGGTGAAGGAAACCCACAGGCCTTGTCCAAGGAACCCAACTTTGGGCACATGCTTCGCACATCTCTCTCTCTCTTTCTCTCTCTCTCTCTATTAGGCTACCAAAATCCTTGAGGAATTCCCTGATCCTTATGAAGCCTGGGATGCTCACTGGATGGTGAGGCAGGTGCCCACTATACAACAACTTGCTTTCTTACTGACATTGGGACAAACTGAGGCCCTGAGGGTCCCCTTCCAGGTCTGGCATTCTGCACAAGGCTTCCTAAATGACTGTTTGCTTTCCTCACCAAAGTGGTGCCACTAACCTAGTGGCCATGATAATGCAGTCTGGTTTTGGATCAGTGATGACAGGGGTGTCCAGCTTGGTGCTCTTGAGACCTGGCCTATATGATAGTACAAATTAAGATTAAGGTATTTGGCCTGTTTGATATAGGCCAGGTTCTTATAATAGAATATAAATAGAATAGAGAATAGAGCTAACCTGACTTCTAAGAGCTCCCTGCTCCCTATATTGTAGTTCCTCTCAGCTGGGGTGAGCTGCTGAGAGTAGTACATGCACAGATGTAATTTGCCAGAAAGGTGTGACTGCTGGGAGAGGACCGCTCCCACAGCAACATTTAATGCGTCCACCTCAATGATAAACAGCTCCTCTGGGTCAGGTACCTGGAGGACTGGGGCACTCACTAGACAGTGGTTTAGCTCTTCAAACATCACTAAATAAATAAGAATAGCATCAAATTTGTTTTTCTCTCTGTCTCATAAAACTGCACATGTAACATCAGGAAGGAGCTGGAAGTGTACAGACAATCATAAAATTCTAGATTGTGACTGTTGCTGTTAAAACTAGCCGTATGTTACAACCATCCCTTGTCTCATCTACATGTAGCTCACTGCGATGCTCTAACTGATTTACTGTATGAGCTTTTTTGTGCTTATTTCATGCTGCTTTTATTTTTTTTTCTTCAGTGTGCAATTAATTATATTTCCTTAAAACTTATAGCATGTTTCCTTGCTTCTAGACTACCTGAAAAAAAACCCTTTTGTGGATGCATCTACAATAAGAGTAAACTATGAAAACTGCATTGGAAGTGGATCCTATGGAGCAGTTTACATGGGGTCATACCAGGGAACACCTGCTGCTGTAAAGATTATATCCACTGGAGACACTGCACTGGTTACAAATGAGTTTCTCATACCTTTGTAAGTGTGTGTGTGTGCGTGTTGCTTTGGACATGTGTTTTATGGTTCACTTCACAAAGCCACAAATCTAATGTTGGAAACTCATACAAAAAAATCAGTGTACTGTATACATCACTTAATTTTTATCTTTATTTTTGGGGCTTTTGCAATTTTATATCAGAATCAAAATCAAATTGATATACGAGTATGTTTACACACACAAAGATGTCAGGACGCTCTACACAGGTTGGGGTGTAGAGCGGGCTTTATTGTCCACGGCTCAGTATACAGACAAAGAAACAGAAACCAAGTTCATAACAAAACATAGATCAGTCTTTAGTTCAATGATTCAGTCAATAACGAAGGTCAGGCAAAACACAAAGTCGCCAGAGCGTGGATAGCTGGGGTGACTGGTACAAAGGGAGAACATTCAGAAGATACTTGATATGGACGTGGCAAGGACAGGGGTGATCCACGCTCTGGTGCAGGTAACTAGGGGAAACAGAAACAGGTTCCGATTAGCATGGCAAAAAAAACTAAACATGGTTTCCTAAATCCATTAATATAGCTAGACATGGTCAAAGCATGGATTCCAAATCCAATTCACATGGCATGGCCTGAACAAGATATGATTTCCAAATCCAATTGACATAGCGAGACATGGACAAAACATGGATTCCAATTCCAATTTACATGGCATGGCAAGAATAAAACATGATTTACAAATTCACATAGCATAACATGACGTGGACAAAACATGATTTCCAAATTCTCTTAGCATGGCAAGGCATGGACAAAACATGGCAAGGTACTTAGCTTAGGTTTTTGGATGGAGCAACGTGGACTAGGGAAGCAATCCATGTTGAACCACCCTGAGGAGTTAAACTGAGTCCTATTTATACTCCTCAGGGAGACTTGATTGCAGCACACAGGTGTGCCCAATTGTGCAGTGCCTTGTGGGAAATGCAGTCAGGATGCGAGTCCTCCCACAGAGTGAATCAGGTGCCCTCTGGCAGCCAGACCTGACAAAGGAATTTGGATCCAGTCATATCTGTCACTGTAGAGTACAGGAAGTAAGCAGATAGTGGACATATAATTTAAAGACAATATACAAGCAATATTCAAGGTGTCAGTGGTTGTGTAGGGCAAAGTGCAACATGTCTGGAAATGAACTTGTGATGCATGAGTATTTGTAAAGTACAGTGTTGTTGATTTATGCACAGTGCACTACACTAGTCTTCAGACCCTTTTACATTTTTTCTGTTGTGGCCTTTTTCCTAAAATAGGTTGTTCCGCATCAATCTGCACTTAACACCCCATAATAAGAAAGTGAAAACAGAATTTTAGAATTTTTTGCAAATTTGTGAATCAGTTGATTCAGTTAAAGTTCAGTTGATTGGACATGATTTGGAAGACAAACCCCTGCCTATATAAGGTCTCACAGCTGACAATACATATCAGAGCAAAGATCTGGAGGCACAGATCTGGAAAAGCCTACGAACATTCTGCTGCACTGAAAGCTTCCAAGAGAACCATAATTCTTAAATGGAAGAAATTTGGAAAACCAGGACTCTTCCTAGAGCTGGCCGCCCCACCAAACTAAATAATTGGGGGAGAAGGGCCTTGGTAAGAGAGGTGACCACGAACCCAATGGTCACTCTGGTTGAGCTCCAAAGATCCTGTGTTCAGATGGGAGAAATTTCCATTCGGTCAACCATCACTGAAGCATTCCAACAATCTGGGCATCATGGATTCTCTGGTCTGATGAAACCACAATTGAACATTTTGGCCTCAGTTCTAAGCATCATGTCTGGAGAAAACCAGGCACTGCTCATCACCTGCCATCCCTACAGAGAAGCATGGTGGTTGTAGCATCATGCTGTGGGGATGCTTTTCAGGAGCTGGGACATGGTTCAGGGAAAGCTCAATGGAGCAAAGCACAGAGATATTCTTAATGAAAACATGATCCAGAGTGCTCAGGACCTCAGACCATCCAACCTGACAGAACCTGCTGAGAATGGCAGAAATACCCAAGAAGACTAGAGGCTGTAATCACTGTCAAAGGACTTCAACTAAGTACTGAGTAAAGGGTCTGAATACTTATGTCAACACAATATTTTTGTTTTTCCTTTTCAGTAAATTAGCAAAAATTTCTAACATTCTTTTTTCAGTTTGTAATTTTTTTTATTTTAGCAAAGGCTGCAACATAACAAAATGTGAAAATGGGTCTGAAGAGTTTCTGAATGTGTTGTATGTATGTATTAATATTTGTACAGTACAGTGTTATTTGTGAGGGTGATGGCATGAGGAAAGAAACTTGTGACTGGTAGTTTCTGTATACAGGGATCTGTAGCACTTGCCTTGAAAAAGCTGTAAAAGGTAGTGTCCAGGGTGTGAGGAATCTGTGATGAGTTTCTCTGCCTGTTTCTTGGTTCTTGAAGTATACAAGTTCTGGAGGTTGGGCAGGGGAGCACTATTTTTTTGGCCATCCTAACTGTTCTCTGGACCCAGTGCTTTCCCGGTTTTGAAGCACTGGCTCACATCCTCTTTGCATATTGTAAGTGCAGCCTGAGTATCAGGGAGGCAGGATAGGGGGTTTGCTGGGGGTGTGATGAAGGCTGTTGTTGTTAATAATAGGGAAGTGAAAAGTGACAGGAAATGAGTGGGAGAGAGAGATTGGGTTTGGGACATTTTTATGGGATGGACCTGGACATTTGGCCCTGTGTCTGGTTGAGATGCTACCACTTGAACCACAACTTCTCCATTTCTCTTTTACCCTAGTTGAAATGTTGATCAAATTTCACCACAAACCCTCATTCCACAGGCGTTTGTCTCACCCCAACATTGTACGGATGATTGCTTTAGCCAAAAGTGAGACACATATCTTCATTGCTAATGAGTACATCCATGGTGCTAATCTGCAGCAGGCTCTTCATAAAGACACTGCCATCAAGGTGAGACATAATATTTACTCTAATTGTCTAAGCATTAGTAGTAGTATTAGTCTTCTAATAGTACAACCCCAAATCAGAAAAATTTGGGAAAGTATTGAAAATGCATAATCATGTAATCATGATTCCAATCACCTGTTGACATCACCTGCTTTAAATCCCTAGATTATTTAGTTTTGTACCTCATTACTAGCCCTTGTCCCTGCCAACATTTAGTTTGAGTGTGTTACAGGTCCGAGTGTGATTTGCATTCCATTCTGTCCCAACTTTTTCTTATTTGCAGTTAACAATGAATAATGAATTGTTAAAGATATTGTTCTACTACTGTTTCAGTTACAGGATGAGGATAAGGTGTTTGTGGCTCTAGATATTGCCATGGCTATTGAGTACATACATGGAAAACAGATCATCCACCAAGATCTGAAGCCAGCAAATATAATGGTTAGTGTCATGTTTCCTAGGGGGTCTAATGACTGGAACATACTGGAATGATGCATACAAAATACACGAGTTATATAATTTGTACTGCTGTGTTTTAAAGTAGCATTGATACAAACCTGAGGTGAATTTCCCAGTTAAAGAGTCTCTCAGCATTCTATGAACACACAAGATGATACTTAAGATGTTCATGTTTAGATGAGCATTTCCCGAAACATCTCCTAAGAATTCCCTTAAGAGAATCCTTCTTCCATATACCTTAAGAGGCTTATTCCATGTTTCTGGAATTGATTATTATCATGCAGGTAGGTCAGAGCATATGTGAGATAAGTATGATGGGGAGTCAGATTGGAGCACAACTGATCATTATTATAAAGAACATCAACAGGAAATACTGTGTGTGGCCCTGCTCACTAACACGTATAAATTATACTTAAGGAGTATACTGACTGAGCCACCTGGAGAATTTCTGACAGCTGAAGAGGGAATCGGCCGAGCCCTAACAAATGTTTTGTGAATGTGTGCTTTGAGGAAATATGTGGTGGCTGTGGTAATTAAATGTTGCTCATCCAGCTCAAAGCTATGCCTCTGAATCTTTTCTCTAAATGTGCCTGTGTGCCTATTGGGTTTAATTAAACATCATATTTACTGAAATTCTCCAGGTGGCTCAGTCAGTGTACTCCTTAAGTATAATTTATACGTGTTAGTATATAGTAGGGACGCATTTCCCTCAGCAACCTTTGGGTGCAATGTAGTCATGAATAGGACTACAACACATCATGCCGCCAGAGGACGTCAAGGGACTACAAGGCCCAGGCAGACCTCGGATAATCAAGGTTGACGAGGAGCACCTGGCAGTTCACGCATTTAAGTGCCTCTGAGCAAGGTCTCCTCGTCACACCCTCTCACTATGCTTGCGAATGCACACAACAGCTTTAGGGAAAGACCGCTAAGCAAGGAATGCTAGGTTCTGAGCTCGTAGGCCACAGGCCGAGGTAATTTGAGGCAGGGCAACAACCTCTCTCCCGGCACACGCCGGCTAAAATTTACTTCTTCTTCTCTACTCCTTTCCTAAGCTTTCCATCTTTCCGCACGCTTTCTTTCTCACTGCTACTTCCGGGTTGGTGTCTTTAGTGGTGATATGTTTCCCTGTTAAGATCCAGCCCGCTCAGCATCTTTATATTCATTTATTTTTTTTTGCTCTCTAAAGTGGGAAAAAAAGAAAAGGGAGAGAAATAGAAAAAAAGACAAAACGAAAAGAGTAAAGAAAAGGAAAAAGAAGAGAAAAGAAAGAAAGGGAAACTTAAGGAACAGAAATATATATTTTTGTTGACCCTTTTAGGAGAAGAAAAGTTTATTTGCCTTTGTTTGTTTCGTTTGTTCTTCCTGCCCTTGTGACTGAGCCTGCTTTACACAGCACTTGTTTGCCCTTCTTACCCATTAAAGGCGCCCAAGCTCTTTACAGCTGCCAAGCCTTCACGGCTCACCTGAGCCACCTTAGGCGACCTCATAAAGTGGCCACAAGCACACTATACACAAACCCAAAATCCCTCTTCCTTAAGTTATTATTTATTTTGCATTTCTTTTTATTTTTATTATTCACAAACCGCATTTGGGTCCACTAACCCAATCATAACAACATTCACAAGTGTATTAATACACCATTGTGGCAGCGGGTGCGTGATTTCAGGGGACAGAAGGCAGCAGGCGCGTGATTTCAGGCGAGAGAAGAGAGCGGGTGAAGAAGACGGTAAGGACTGGCACCTGTCCGTAATTAACCTGTGTGTGTGTTTCTGTGTGTGTGGGTGT
>JAOVYV010160768.1:0-10592 GCA_025674545.1 Hassar affinis
CGCCTCAGGATTCCTCCCGGGGAGCTGGCTGAGGTGTCAGGGGAGAGGGAAGTCTGGGCATCTCTGCTTAGACTGCTACCCCCACGACCCGGCCCCGGATAAGTGGAAGAAGATGGATGGATGGATGGTGGACTTCTTGTGTACCAGAACAATAGAGGACTTCTTAAACCATGTGGGAACCACAGACAGGCTTAGGGAGAGGTTAAATATGTCTGTGAACACCTCAGCAAGCTGACTGGCACAGGCTTTAAGTACACAACCGTGGATGCCATCAAGACCACGAGCTTTGCGTGGATTGACCGCTCTGAAGGAACTAATCACATCAGGCAAGGTGATGGTTAGTGTGCAGCTGTTACAATCTTCTGGAGGTTTCACTGCAGGGAAGGTGTTGTCTTCCTCAAACCGAGCATAGAAAGTGTTCAGCTTATCCGGTAGTGAGGCAGGAGTTCCCTCAATGCTAATGTTTCCTCCTTTGTGGTCAGTGATGGAAGGTAGACCCTTCCACATGTGCTGGAGGTCAGTACCTTCATAATTTGACATCAGCATGTTACTGTATGATTTCTTGACAGATCTGATGGTCTTCTGTAGAAGACGTACGTGGCTTTCTTTAGGCTGAGGTACGGGCATTTAGTTTTATTTTCACCTCAACATTTACCCAGGGCTTCTGGTTAGCGAAGGATTTAATGAGTTTTTTCAGAACAATGTTGTCCGTGCACATTCTGATGTAGTTTGTGACAGTGTTTATATATTCATTTATGTCTGTGTCTGGTGCCTGTCTGAAGATCTGCCAGTCTGTGGATTGGAAACAATCCTGAAGCATGAAAATGCCATCCTCGCTCCATTTATAGATAGTCCTGAGAACTGGTTTCTCCTGTTTAAGCTTTGTTTGTTTGCAGGTAGAAGAAGAATGGAGGTGTGATCACCTTTTCCATTGCAGGGCAGGGGAGGGGTTTGTAACTGTCCTTGATTGCAGTGTAACAGTGGTCGAGCATCAGCTCAGCACGTGTGGGAAATGTAATATGTTGTGTGTATTTGGGCAGAACCTTCATTAGATTTGCCCTGTTGTCTCCAACAACAATAAAAACAGCATTTGGGTTTGAGTTTTCCATACAATTTATGGTCTCATACAAAAAGTCCAGTGCACAGGTTTTGTCTGCCTGTGGAGGGATGTAAGTTACAGTTAGAATAACTGAGCTGAATTTGTGGGGGAGAAAGAAAGGTCCAATTTTGACTGTAATGAGTTCGACATCTGGTGAGCAGTGTTTAGCAACAACTGAGACATCTGTACCCCAATGAGTGTTCACCAAAGCACAAAGTCCACCGCCTTTGCACTTACCGGAGACTGTGGTTCTGTCCTGCTGGTGAATGGTGAAGCTGGGCGGTGTAACTCCTTTGTCTGGGATCGTAGCATCCAGCCACGTTTCCGTGAGAGCTAAGCAGTTCCTGATGTCCTGTTGAAACTTTATTCGAGCGTTTAGTTCGTCCATTTTGTTAGACAGTGACTGCACATTCGCGAATAGAATACTCGAAATAGGATGGTTAAAGCACCTTTTCTGATTTCTGCACAGAATTCCAGCACGGTTGCCTCTTTTGCTCTTCTTCCTTCTCTGTCAGCGCGAGTGTAAATACGGAGGCAGATCCATGTTGAAAGGGCTGCTGCCCATCCAATTCTCATGCTGGTTGCTTTTAAAGTTCGTATCGAGTGAAGATTTTTTCTCGTATTGTATGTCGTATTGTATGATTGAGGAAGTAATGTTTACAAAAAAGCTTAGAGATCAATCAAAATAACATAGAAAACTGTAAAGTTTACCCGGAGCTGTCACCAGTACAGCCATCTTGCCGGTGCACAGCGGGAGTCCTCCCAGCATGAGCACCATGCTGCCATGGCCCCCTAGTGTTTGCATTACATAATTAGTATTTTCAATTCCCAAATGATTAAAAGGTTTTATTAAAATAAAAGGTGATGTGACCCAGTTGTAAACATGACTCTGCCTCAGGTTTATTAAGTGTATTGCAGGCATCAATTTCTAGGCCTACAGCCAGACAGGATCCACGGAATAACGCTCTGGTGGCAGGATATGAGGCTTGGTGTTGGCAGCATGCTGGTGCGGTGCTGGCAAAGTGGGTAGCGGAGTCGTCGTGGAAAGCTGGACCCACTCCTGGACCTGGTTGAGAGAGCTGGTTCAGTTACTCCATGATCTGGTCCAGCTGAGTTTGCTGAATTGCAGCAACTTGAGCCGTGAGCTCCTGGGATGTGGTGTCGTCGTCGGCTGGGTCCATAATTGGACAGATTGTATTGTTATGAACTGAGACATGGGAAAGGACCCAAATGCACAAGACTCCATCTCCTGGCTGTAGAATAGTGGGAGCTGGTCAATGAGGGAGCACTGACCGGTGGCGGAGGAAGGCAGAGAGTTGAGTGCGTACTCGACCCAGATGAGTTCCTTGGTCCAAGAGGAAGGAGAGCGAGCTGTGATACATCACAGGGTGGTTTCCAGATCCTGGTTCTTGTGCTCCATCTGCTCATAAGATTGATGGTGGAAGCTTGAAGAAAGGCTGGCAGAAGCCCCCAATAGTCTGCAGAACTCCTTCCAGAACCTGGCTGTGAACTGTGGGCCTCGATCAGAAACAATATCCAGGGGTAGGCCATGCAGTTGTAAGACATGGCAAAGGAGAATGTTGGCTGACTCTTTAGCAGGGGGGAGTTTGGAAAGAGCCACAAAGTGCACAGCCTTGGAGAAGCAGTCGACAATGGTCAGGATGACGGTCTTCCCCTATGACAATGGCAGTCCTGTGACGAAATCTACAGAGATGTGAGACCAGGGCCGGTGTGGGACCGGGGGGCGGGAGTGAGAGGCCTTATGAGTGCAGATGGCGCAAGAAGCAACGAACTCCTGGGTATCGGCCTCCATGGAAGAACCACTGGCGAAGCAGGGCCAAGGTACCCGAGACCCTGGGAGGGCAAGCAAGGTGGGAGGTGTGTACTGTAAAACCTGAGAGCACAGTGAAGGGACAAAAAGGACAGACTTCCGGTTCCAGGTTTCTGTTCACAGAGCAATCTTTTAGCATTTAGTATCTTTATTATCTTTGTATCTTTTTTGTATTTCTGAGCTTTCTAAGTTTTCTAGTTCTTATGTTCCTCTTAGTTTTTAACGCAATCTCATTTTTAACCACATAAACAGCAGACTCAATATTATTTTGACCATTCCTCTCATTATGGATATTTATGGACTTCTCTGGACATTAATTGTGCTTCACTTTCTCCTGTCATGGAGAATCATTTCCACCAACAGACTTCTTCAAGTTGATCAGTGGATTGTTTACTCCAGAGACTTCCTGTTGCAGTTTAGCATAAACAATCAACACGCCATGAATACAGACTTTCCCGTATAAATAATCCGGATGATTCATTGCAACACATCAACTCCAGTCACCACAAACAGAAAGCAACTAGAAGGGGTGAGAAAAAAGGTGGAATCAGAGCCAGACTTAAGCGGGAGACATGTAAACAACGGCCGCTACCCCCTGTTATTTTAGCCAAAGTGCGCTCACTCCGTAATAGGTTAGATGAGATACAAGCTAACATCCATCACCTGTATGAATATAGGACTGCTTCTATTCTCACTTTTATGGAAACTCAGCTAAACAATAGTGACTGTAATAGGACATTGCACATAGATGGCTTTGCACCCCCCTGTGAGGCTGGATAGGGACAGAGAGCTAACTGGAAAGCAACATGGCGGCGGTGTCTGCCTGTATGTTACCACAAGTTTTTGCTCAACTGTTGTGGTGAGGGACAAACTGTGCACCACAGACATCGAACTCTTGGCTGTCTCTCTCCGCCCTTACTACCCCCAAGGGAATTTCCACAGCTATTTTTTATCCTGGTTTACATCCATCCCAGAGCTAATGCTGCGACTGCCACTAAACACGTTACAAACTCACTGGAAACATCTGGAACGTATTCCTCTCAATGCACCAAAATTTATCCCTGGTGACTTTAACCACTGTTCCCCTGGGAAAGCCCTCAAAGGCTTTCAGCAACATCAAGCAATGGACCCAAGATAGTATCTTGACTCTCCAGGGATGCTTTGGATCCACTGACTGGAACAACCTCCTAACTACCTACAGTAATATTAATGAACAAGTTGACACAATATCCTCATATATTTCCTTCTGTGTAGATAGCATCATTCCCTCTAAAAGTGTCACACTTTTCCCCAACAATAAGCCATGGATTACCAAGGAGCTCAAGGAAGTCCTCAACAAAAAGAAGAGCATCTTCTATACTGGCTCCGAATCAGAAAAAAGAGGTCAACAAGGAAGTTAGGCGAGCCATAAAAATTGCTAAACTTAAATACAAAAATAAAGATGAAGAACAATTCACTCAAGGGAGACTCTGCTCAGCTTGGCAGGGGCTCAAAAATATGGCTGCTGTGAACACCATCACCAACCATCGTGACATCATATGGGTAGACGGCAGCAGCACTGTATCCCTTCCGAATGACCTCAACCATTTCTACAGCAGGTTTGAGAGGGATAATTCGATACAGCTAGAAAAGATCAGGAACACTCTTCAACCTACAAGCTGTGCACTCACCTTCAGCAGTGCAGAGGTTACAAAAGCCCTGAGGAGGACCAGAGTGACCAGCTCACCTGGCCCGGATAACATCAGTGGTTGAGTGCTAAAGCACTGCACGGAACAACTTGGTGATGTTTTTTGAACCCTGTTCCAAAGCTCCCTCGACAGCTGTATAGTTCCACAGCTGTGGAAACACTCTATAGTTATCCCTATCCCCAAGAAGAGTACAGCCAAGATACTCAATGACTTCAGACCTGTGGCTCTCACCTCCCTCATGATGAAAGCTATGGAGAGAATTGTAAAACACTTCATCATCAGAGCCACAAACTCACAGATGGACCCTCTCCAATTTGCTTATTGTATGAGCAGAGGTGTTGATGATGCCAAAGTACTCATCTTGGATACAATTCATAAACATTTGGAGCACCCAAACACTTCAGTTAGACTCCTGTTTGCTGACTTCACATCGGCTTTTAACACCCCCCAGCCTCACATCTTGGCCCACAAACTCTCCTCCCACTTTTACTTGGAGGATAAGCTCATTCTTTGGTTATTGGACTTTCTAACCCATAGATCACAGAGAGTGCTGGTTAATAATGCCTATTCTGATCTACTACATACATCCATTGGCTCTCCTCAGGGCTGTGTCCTTATCGGCCACTACCTCAATTCATGGCATGTCCGTTAAACAGGTGGATGAATACAAATATCTAGGTACCATCTTTGACAGACATCTGAAATTCTCAACCAATACGGAGGAGATTCTCAGGAAATGTCATCAGAGACTGTACCTCCTTAGGAAGCTTAACTCCTTCGGTGTGAGTAAAAACATCATGCAGACATTTTACTATTCATTTATTGAAAGTATCATCACCTTCTTCTGGACTTGGACTGCCACTTAGGAATCCGTCCTCAGAGTACCAACATCTGACATGCAGGCTAGCATACCGGATCACCCAGGTCTCCTCCCATGCTCTCTACTTAGCGTTTGAGTGGCTGCCCTCAGGTCGCCAGCTTCGCTGTCCGGCGTGCAAGACAAAAGGAGAAGGATGACCTTTGTACTTAGAGCCATCCAGCTCCTCAACTCATAGACCCTCCATTCATATACTACCTCATAATATTAGTTGGACTGACACACACATGCACGTACAAACATGTACACACACTGCAGCTACTATTTGCGCAATTTGCACTATTTGTATATACCTTTTCATGCTTGGTCATTTATATCTTATTTGTATTATTGACTTGTATTGCAAATCATTAGGTTTGTGCTACACTGATTCAAATATTGATTGCACTATTGGTTAGTTTTATTTTTATTTTATTATTTAATTTATATTTGTACAGTCATGGCGACAGTTTTACGGCATGCCACATGACGCCTCCATAAACACATAAATGTGTTTATGTGGGAGAGAGTGGGAGAAAGCGTGCAAGTACGTGCAACACACACACCAAGCATTGGAAATCATTTTTTGCTGCTTGTTTTCTTAATGTTCTAATGTTTAATTAGATGAGCAATAAAACTCTTTAAACACACTAAGAAGATAAGTAATATACATCTGTATATTAATATATATATACAGTAATATACAATAATATAAATACATCTGCATTATTGTTCAAAACTGAAGTTCAGGGTGTATATAAAGCTATGTGTTTTAATATTTGTAGACATTATGAATACAATTATGAACTCATGCACTTGTGTTCTAATTATAGCTATTTGTTTAGAGGATGATAAAAACAAGGTGATTTCTTTGCTGTCCTCAGTGACCTGCTACAGGGCTCTAATATTCTGTTGGAGTTTTATGCTACTTATATGCTACATTATATTGTCAATCTCAGCATTTGTTTTTAAAGTAACTTCAGGTTTTAAATGAAACTGTGATTGTTCAATAACTCATTTAGTTTGGGAGTTGCAGTGATTTGGGCTGGTGACGTATGGTATCAGGAGGTTCTATTGAAAAAGAATAGTGGCCTATTTATTGAGAAAAAAGGAACAAATGAACGTGAAGTTCATTTTTGGAGCTATGAACTTAGTTCAATTAATTATGAATGTGAACTAATTCATTTTCATTAGTATGAACTGGCATAACACTGATATAATAGCATTTTTTGAACAGCTGTTAAAAGCTTGCTTAAAAGCTTGCTTCCCAAGCAGGACTAAACTGCGGCTCGAGTGAGTCAGTGAGTCAGACGCCTTCTTCCACCACTGTGCACGCCACTAAACTGAGACTTTTACAGTTCCCCCCACATAAACTCCTCATCTTTCTTTTAAATTGAAGGAGACTATACATTTTTTGTTTTTACTCAAAAAACTACGCATACTTTTTAACTATTATTCTTCAAAAATAAAAAAGGAAAGCAATTATTTAAGATATGGTGAAGCTGCAAAAAACATATAAGAAAGAAACATGTGGGTTTACTCCAGGTAATCTGGTTTCCTCCCACAGTCCAAAGACATGCACGTTAGGTTGATTGGTGTCTCTAAAGTGGCCCTAGTGTGTGCATGAGTGTGTGTGTGTGCCCTACGATGGATTGGTGCCGACTGTTGAATGTTGCCTCGTTATTCACTTGACTTTATTTGATAAAAGAGAAATATTAAAGATGATGTCTTTTCATTTTCCTTTTTTATTTAAAGGGAAATGCACAGTGTGTAGGTAACTAGGCGACATGGGTATATTACTTCACCGGAAGTTCTGTTGTGTGGCTGCTACATGATTGGCTGATTCAATTTTACCTCAGAGACCTGCCCCTGCAATGGGAAACAGTTTATGTTATGCAAACTGACATAAGATACAAAAATATAGAAACCACAAAGCGCTAGAACTTCTTCATTCTCCATTGCTCCTTTCAACCTTAGCAATGTTTATGATATCTAAGGAGTTAGGAGATCCTAACACTGAACATGTGAGCTTGGAGCACTTCATGAGGAAGGACAACCAAAACATACATTATGCAGTTAAAATACATCACCCACAGTTCATAGACATTTCCTTACACTTATTTCAAAAGTGCCTACAGCATACAAAATTAGTCTGGACAGTGTTGTTTGATTTATAAACTTTGTTTGATGGCGGTTTTTAATCGCAGTTCATTATTTTACTTGTTAGCTCGTTCGTTAACATGTATATGGGACAGGGGTGGCTCAGTGGTTAAGATGTTGGTTTACTGACTAGAAGGTTAGGGGTTCAAGCCCCAGCACCACTAAGCTGCCACTGTTGGGCCCCTGAGCAAGGCCCTTAACCCTCAACTGCTCAGTTGTATAAATGAGATAAATGTAAGTCACTCTGGATAAGGGTGTATCAAACAACAATTTCTTCAAAAACTGCCACAGGTCAGGCGATGAACAAACAGCACAAACTTAGCAAAACTATGAATCAAAAGGTCAAAAAACAGCAACAACAACACTGGCTTGGAATAAAAAAGACAAGAATACTGTACATCATAGAATATGAGGAAAAATTGTTGCTTTTTGGCTCCCTTTATCTAAAATCCTTTATTCTTTATTCCTTTTGTATGTGTGTGAATTTACATAATATAAAGCTACAGTATCATATTCCACCCTAATACTTTCTGTCAGAACAGTTGCTTTCTGAAGAGAATTTCTTTTTCCTGTATTTTCTCATCTTCACAATAAATTTTCACATATAAAGAGATGTCATGTTATATTCAGCTCCTGAGCCAACGGCTAAATGCTAAAAAAAAAAAGGTGCAGCACTTATATTGCAATGTATTAAGTTTGGGCTGTTTTAAAGGCTTCTGTGAACAAAAGGATGGAGGGAGTTTAACTCAATACCTGGACAAACAGTTTACTACCAAATACTTCTCATAAACCTAAGAGCTATTCCTGCAAGTTTATGCAAGATTATCTTAAATAATTATATGCAAAAAAGACATGATGTGGTGCATAAGTGAGTACACAGAGACCTTCTGTGGAAGGAAAGGAGATTAAAATTATATTATAATCATTTGATTGCATTTGAGTGGTTTAAAGAAATATACTACAGGACCTGAATTTGATACAGAAGCAGCCTAGTACTTTTACAGTCTAGTAAAAGCTGGAAGAGTCTATCAACACAAATACAATCCTCACTATAACTGTACAGTAGGAGCAGGTTGCTTTATCTTTTCTTTCTCTTCCTCAGTTTACTTTACTCAATTAGATTGAATGGGCCTTCATTAAATTGCATTTACATACAAATGTTAGATACAAGTAGTTTAAACACAGGAAATCTTCCTTCAGTGAGTCAGAGTTTATCTCAGAGTAACCATCATTTACAAGGGGAAAGCACAGGAAAACTTTGTGGACTAAAATAACTATAACATTTCTCAACAATGTTGCATAATAGTGCACAAAGTCTAATATATTTTTACACTTCTCAGGCAAATATGGAGCTGTTTCTTTCTGCATGATTCTAATGAGTTTACTTGTCTAACCTGACATCAGAGAGTCAAGAAAACAAACTGAAATCAGTCTGTATGGTATAGCCTGCACTCATGAATAAATTGAATCCTTTGTTTGGCAGGAGCACTGAAACCTGATCTACGTCCACCTGAGCCTTTACTTGAGGCTGATCTGTTATGAGGAAGAGCAGCAGTGAGAGCTGCATCAACTTCCACAGACACAAAAATTTACAGGGGGAGACTGATGGCAAAGAAACACCTTGGGATACTCAAATCCAGCTGGTGGATATTTTAGACCAGAGAGGAAAGATGAAGCATGTGGGAACTGGAGGAGTCAAACATGAAAAGCTGGAAGCAGGTTTCTTGTGGTGCGGCATTACTCATTTATGAGCATTCTTTGGTACTCCAACAGAATTAAAAATGACAGGACTGAACAGGGCAGATGTTCTGACGTAATAACTCCTTAGTGCAAGGGTCCATGCAGTAGTAAGTTCTTCTGCTTTGACTTTATGAGTCGAGATCTTTCAGCCTGAACCACTTCATCTTAACTTGAACCTGAACTGGAGCTCTGAGACCAAGCTGAGGGATTTACAGTATGGAAGACCTTAAAGAGACATGAGACAACCAGCACAGAGTGGACAGATTAAATCCCAGGACTTTGCCCAAGTTATGGGCAGCTGCATCAGGGAGAATTACAGAGTACTCTGTGAGTGCACACAATGGGGAACTGCCATTTATACAAAGAGTACTGTGGAGCTGTATCTGAATAGGAATGAGCAAACATTTACTCAGACAGGTGAGAAGTTTTTAATATAAAGGCTAAAATAAACTGTACATAAAGACATCTCAAGCAGGTTTAGTCACTGTATAATCAAGAAGTATGGATGTGTACTGTAGAGTGTGAATAAGATTCAAATTTAAAAATACAGTCTAAGTAAGGAATTAAATACAACAAAGCATGCTGTTATCAGTGATAGAGAAGTATGATGTGGAACCTGAAATCGATTATTTTCTTATAACACATTAGAGCACATCACTGAAATGTTTTATTTCTCTACCACTATAGCAATTTGTCCAAAATTTTCCATTTGTTAGGAAATGTCACAGTGTACATTTTTATCCGTATATACTTACATTTACTGCTGTGTAACATCTGCAAAACAAGTTTGTCACAGATTGCATTGTTTCATTTTGTTAATCAGTGTCACATCATACATTTAATCCTTTAATAGCATTATTTAATATTGTGTTATGTCCATGAGACAAGTTACTTTCTATTTTAGCAGCTATAAACAGTCTCTCTGGGTTCTTTTTGTGTCTTAAATTTAATGAGACACATTATAATGTCACGTTACAGAGAAATCAGAACATTGTTTGACAATATTTTCCCATGAAAACTTA
Source organism: Hassar affinis (assembly GCA_025674545.1). Taxonomy (NCBI): domain Eukaryota; kingdom Metazoa; phylum Chordata; class Actinopteri; order Siluriformes; family Doradidae; genus Hassar; species Hassar affinis. Next base: position 10,397 of record JAOVYV010160768.1, read on the forward strand.
CTAACCATTACAAAGTACTCACACGGAAGGTTTCTGACATAAATATTAAATACCTGTCTCCTTACATAAAATTTCACTATATCAATGAAACTGCTTTTTTCTTAAATAATGTGTTTTTATCCACCTGCACCTGTGAATGAGTTCAAAGTTTAAAACTTTAAGTCTCTGCTCATAATTGCCTTCTGGCATATGTATA
>JAOVYV010160778.1:0-10592 GCA_025674545.1 Hassar affinis
AATCAGCCATAACATTAAAACCAGCTCCTTTTATCAACACTTTTTGTCCATTTTATCAGCTTAGGGACTGTAGTCCACCTGTTTTACTGCAGACTTTGTGCTCTTCTTCAGTGGCCAGGACCCCCACAGTGGTGGGAGACCACCATTGAGCAGGTATTATTTGGGTGGTGGATGATTGCAGTACTGCTGAAGTTTTTAAACACTGTCCACTCTATTAGACACACCTGCTTAGTTGCTCCACATTGTAGATGTAAAGTCAGAGACAGTAGCTCATCTGTTGCTTCACAGTTTGTGAAGGTCATTGCCTAGTCCTTCATCAGTGCTCACGGGATGCTGCCTAGAGGATACTGCTGGCTGGACATTTTTGGACTATTTTCAGTCCAGCAGTGACACTGAGAGGCTCTTCAGGACTGTTTTGAGTTTGACTACATCAACTTGGAGGAGTACACTTCATCAGTGACCAGCTACATCAGCAAATGCACTGATCATGTCACTGTCTCCAAGACAATCACCACACAACCCAACCAGAAGCCATAGATGATTGCAGAGGTGCATGCATTGCTGAAAGCCTGAGACTGTGCCTTCAAAACAGGCGACAAGGTGGCCCTAAGGACACAAAACGCGCACAGAGCATCCACAACCACTTCCAGAACGGCGGCAACACACAGCGCTTGTGGCAAGGCATCCAGGCCATGACTAACTACAGATCCACACCACCTGCCTGTGACAGTGGTGCCTTCCTTCCAGAACAACTTCTACTCTTGGTTCTAGGTATAGAACGAGGTAACAGCAAGGAAGCCCACCCGATGACCTACATCTCACCACAGCTGAAGTGCAGAAAGCTATGCAGAGTTAACCCATGACTATGCCACAATGGACAGCTCAAACCACATCAAGTTCTCAAAATGTCATCAGCAAGAACAATAAGTCAGCGTGCAGATAGAGAGGGTGCAATGACTAACGGACTGGTGCAGAGTCAACAACCTGTCTCTGAATGTAAGCAAAACTAAAGAGATGGTTGTTGACTTCAGAAGAACAGAGAGGGACCACACTCTGCTAAACATTTATGGCTCTTCTGTGAAAATCGTCAAGAGCACCAAATTCCTTGGTGTTTACTTAACTGAGAACCTTTCCTGGTCCCTCAATACGAGCTCCATAACAAAAAAAAAAGATGGCTGTTCACAAAATAAATATTCTAATCATTTGAGATACTGGATTTCTGCTTTTCATTATGGCTACAAACCATAATGATAAAAAAATGCTTGAAATGTCTCTTGATGCACAATGAATCTAAAATATGACATTTTACCTTCTTCAAATTGAATTATGAAACAAAATGAACATTTACCACTATATTCTAATTTTTTGAGATGCATAGTATATGGGTGAAATGACAATAAAACCCACTTGACTTGACATCAGTGTCACTGCAGTGCTGAAAATCATCCACCACCCAAATAATACCTGCTCTGTGGTGGACCTGTGGGGGTCCTGGTCACTGAAGAACAGCACAAAACAGGGCTAACAAAGTCTGCAGAAAAACAGATGGAGTACAGACTATCTGTAAAACTACAGAGTATACCTGTATGCTCAGTGGAGTTGATCAAATGGACAAAAAGTGTAGATTCAAGGAGGTGGTTTTAATATTATGGGGAATAGAATAGTATAGAATAGAATTCAACTTTGTCATTGCACATGTCGCAAGTACAGAGCAATGAAATGCAGTTTGCATCTATCCAGGAGTGCTTAGCAAAGAAATATTAATATGTATGTTTTAATGTACAGTGAATTGTTTGAGTATACTATAACTGTAACTAAATATATACAGATTATGAATGTACATGTAAATGGAAAAAATAAACAGAGTAAATAAATATGTACTTATGAACAGAGTAGATTATTTATATAGTATGTACAATGGTGTGCAATATATACAATAGATGAAAGAGCCATAAGTGGTGTTTAAGTCCATGTGTTATTGGTGTGTGTTAGGATACACCGCCATTATCCGCCATTATTGTTTAGCTATCAGGAGGCAGAGTTTAGGAGTGTTACAGCTGTGGGAAAGAAGCTATTCCAGTACCTGGTGGTCTTAGTCCAGAGGGCCCTGTAGCACCTCCTAGAGGGCAGTAGAGTGAAGAGTCTGTGTGCTGGGTGACTGGGTTCTTTGATGATTTTCCCAGCCCTTTTCAGACACTGCTTCCTGTAGATGTCCTCTATGGCAGGAAGTGGTGCCACGGTGATGCGCTGGGCAGCTTTCACCCCTCAGATGCCTTCCAGCCTGAGGCAGAGCAGCACCCGTACCATACTGTGATGCAGTTGGTCAAGATGCTCTCAATGGTGCAGTGATAAAAGTTCACCAAGATATCCTCCTGACTACCAGGAAAAAATTTTTTGTCCAATTTCTTTTTTATTTAAAATCTTTGTAAGGTAATAAGAATTCTGAAAACATTTTTTAAAATGTTTTTATTTTTAAGATATCATGTGTCCACTACAGTGGACATCAGAATGTCATACATGTGAAACTGAACCTTGATGGCAATGAGTTGGTGCCAAAGAAAATACCAAAAAGTCAACATAAGGTAAGTTTAACCACATAACTGATCCACATAACTGTCCATCATCACTTTTGTTTAGATTTCTTTGTTGTGCTTATTTGGTATGATACTTCAAAAAGCAATTCCCCTTCTTGGAAACACAAAGGAATACCTTGCACTTTGTGCACATTACATATGTTTTGCTCTTGCAGCCGGATCTGTGACACCTTGATGCATGTGTTTCGTCCACCATCTCTTGAAGATGGATGGCTCCATAGTGTCTCAGAGATACATTTGGCTGCGGTTTCCACTTTCCGCATTGTCGCTGTCACTTGCGATTCCTGCTTGGGCCTGAGTAATCAACTCTTCACCAAGGAGCAGTTTGAAGTCAATGAACTTCAGTGGTTTCTTCCCCAGAAATTGGCAGCCACTCTTATACTGAAGCCATGAGTTGGTGATTGCCAGGTCAAAAAAGTGGAAAACTGCATGCACTGTCTATTTCCGAGTGCGAGAGGCCATCCTGTAGAAACTCAACATTCGGTCAACCAAGCAATTGCTAGACGTCTTGACACCTGGACAAAACCTTTGTCTTTCTTGGACCATCTTCTGCGTGTGTCCTGAGGTTCAATGGCATAGGCAGAGGATGCCATGGCAATTGGCTTGTTGACTTTATGACAGCAAGTTCAGCAGGGCTTTGTCTGACTACCATCTCTGATGCCCCTCTTCCTTAGTGGTCGCCAGCTGGGCTTGGATGTGGACTGTTCTGCTTGATCTGACTCCTCAGCATCTGCTTGCCCTGCCTGAATTTCATCCTCAGAGCTCTCTGAATCATCTTCCTCTGTTTTTGTCTCAAACACTGCATCTTGGTCTTCATCAGACGACTCAATATCTGAGTTTCCCTGAACAATTCGCAGTAAAATTCTCTCTGCTTCTGTGAATGACTCCCTTTCTTGTCATTCCAACAAAATGGAAGAAATAACTACAAATGTCCATTACAGAGGACATTTTTTAAACATTTAAAAACTATGCTAAAATACAGTTAAAATAATTCAAACAATGTTTTAATGTGTTGTTAAGAGACTTATATAACATATGCAAACAACATTTCAAGCCTAAATTTGCTCAATAAAAAGTATTATGCACTTACTTTTCCTCTTTCCATAAAATGTGCTTGCATTGATGGATGCAATTTTCCTGAAAGAGGAAGAGAAAGGTACCAAAGCCCCACCCCTTCACATTTGGTATCCTTGAAAAGCCCTAAATGTCCTCTGTAGATTGCAAAAGGAGTTAATCCAGTAGTTTGTAGTGGGTGGGAGATATTCAGGTTTACAAATGTCTTCCACAGAGAACAAATTTGAACTACTGGTAGTCTGGAAGATATCTAAGGACAGATGGTTCTTCCTCAGAGTCTTCAGAAAGAAGCAGCCCTGGTGAGCTTTCTTGACGAGCTTGGAGCAGCCGATCATCCAGGTGAGATCTTCGGAAATGTGGGCACCTAGGAACTTGAAGCTGTTCACATGCTCCACTGCCGTCCCCTTGATGTGGATGGGAGGACTGTCTTCAGGTTGGAGTGGTTGAAGTCACCAGCAACAATAAAAGCAGCCTCAGGGTGTTTGGTCTGATGTTTGCTAATGGCTGCACAAAGTTCTTTCATAGCCAGCTTAGCATTAGTATCCAGGGCATGTACACTGCAGTGAGTATGATGGAAGTGAGTTCTCTGGGGAGATAATAAGGTCTGCATTTGACCTTTATAAACTCCACATTTGGTGAGCATTGTCTCTTGGTAGTAGCAGAGTCTATGCACCAAGCTTTGTTAATTTAAATGCACAAACCTTGATCTCTGGTCTTGCCGGAGACTTCTGCTATCCAGTTGGCTCAGTCTTTGTGACATCCTGCTAATTCAATAGTGTTGTCCGGGCAGTTATTGTTTAGCCATGTTTCAGTGAAAATCATGACATTTGAGTCCATAATCCTTCTGCTGTTGGCGATGGAGAGACGTATTTCATCCATTTTATAAGCCAGAGAACGGACATTTGCAAGGAAAATGGCTGGGTAAGGGCAGCCAGTGTAGTGTAAGTTTTAGCTTAGCTCGTAGCCCTCCGTGCCTACCCCGCCTTTGTTTACGTTCTTGGCACCATCTGCGTGCACTTCCTGCAGCAGGGAAGAGTGTGCAGCCTTCAGTGTTCTGGAGATTTCTGGAATGAGTCGGAGATCAGCGATAAAACTGTTGGATATTTGAGTTCTGTTGTTCAGAAGCTCCTGTCTGCTGTAGAACAGCAACAGCAAGCAATTCTGGATGAATAGTCCAGTCAGAAGTAAATAAAAAAAACCTCAAATAGCAGATTCTGGAGAGACACTGAGTCTCGCATTGTCACAAAGGCAGTGCCAGGCAGTTGTGAAGTTCCATTTCCGAAGTTGGGTGGGCATTTAACATTCCTCGATTCACACAATGTCGTGTGTGTACCAGGAAAATATCATAGAAGGCATTACCACTCACAGAGGAGAGTGCAGTGACTGTTCATAGGTGCTTAATGATTGTGACTGGTGGCGTCTGGCTAGAATTTGTCCCTGCAAACATACAAGCATCTCTGGCAGAAATCACATCCACATTCCATGCAGAAGGCCCCTTAACTGCACAACAATGGACACAGCACCTGACCTGGGCTTGTGTGGTTGCTAACTGGGCTCTAGAGGCATGGCAACATTTGTCATGGTTTGATGAATCAAAGTACCAATTGTTGGGCTGATGGTCAGGTTTGTGTGTGTTGTGCAGACCCCATGAAGCCAGGGGCTCCAGTTGTCAACAAGGCACTATGCAGACTGGTGGTGGTTCCATACTGGTGTGGGGTGTGTATTCATGGCATGGTTCATGGCCTGGAAATGTCAAAACCTAGGGTCTTGAGAAAGACCTGAGAAAGCAAATAATTTTTGTACACAAGAAAGCTGAAGGCTACAAGAAGATTTTACGTATTTTACTTATCAGTCAGAATACTGTGACAAATGTGATGCAAAGATTTAACAAAGATGAAAGTGCAACCATCTCACAGAGACATCCAGGCCGTCCACGGACATTAACAGGAGCGTCTTCTAATGAGAAGGCTTGAAGAAAACCGCTATGCAAGTTCACTGCAGTTATCTAAAGAAGTAGAAAGCCAAATTGGGGTGACTGTTTCCAATGACACAATACAGTGTACACTGCAGATGAATGGCATGCTTGGGTGTCGTCCACAAAGAAAGCCTCTCCTAAAGCCTATGCACAAAAAAGCCCACCAAGAATTTGGGCAGGGCAGTGTAGCTCAGTGGTTAAGAAGTTGGACTACTGACCCAAAGGTTGTGAGTTCAAATCCCACCACAGTCAAGCTTTCACTGTTGGGCCCCTGAGCAAGGCCCTTAACCCTCAACCGCTCAGTTGTGCGATAAAATGTAAGTCGCTCTGGATAAGGGCGTCTGCCAAATGCCGTAAATGTAAATGTAAAAGAATTTGTCAGGGCCCATGCTGAAAATGATGACTAGGGAGCTGCCCAATGCACTTTTCTCTGTTGACAGTTGGGTTTTTGATTTCTGAGTACATTGCATTATAGAATAATTATAATACAGTGAAATTCAGACGGTGTTTTTTCACCAATTTTCCTGTGACTGATCTGAATATTTCTGACTTTCTAATATCATTCCTGTTTACGGGGATTTCTTTGGCAAAGGTTTCAGATCATCTAAACCTAACAGTAACATATACATGTTATGGAAGGAGTGTAAATGCTTGGTATAAAGTACGTTTCCCAATCCTGGAGTGATTTCCTGTTATAAGTTATGTTACAGCAGTTATAAAATACAGCCACTCACTCACCATCCTTTCTTTTTTTTCTATTCCTTATTAATGAAATTAATGAGACATAATAATGCTTCTTGTCATGTTAATGTGAAACTGTAAAGCACAAACTCAATCTGTCTTGAAGACACATGTTGGAAATGTTCTGTTAAATATCACTTATACTTATCAGCAGTTAAAAAGTGTGACATACTCAAAAACTACTGAAAATTAAAGGTGGGTGATTTGGTGGTCAAGCCATAATACACTGTTTTTAGGGGATGTTTCCAATAACAATATGGGGACCAAATTTAACATATTAACCATCTTGAATCATTTTATTATGTTTTCCAGATGTATTACTGCTCAGATTGTGGAAAGAGTTTTACTCAAAGTGGTCAACTGAAAATACACCAGCGCATCCACAGAGGAGAGAAGCCGTATCACTGTGGGCAGTGTGGCAGGAGTTTTAGTCGTCAGAGTCATCTCCAAAGGCACGAGCGCATCCACACAGGAGAGAAGCCATATTACTGTGGACAGTGTGATAAGAGTTTTACTTGTCAGAGTAATCTCCAAAGGCATGAGCGCATCCACACAGAAGAGAAGCCGTATCACTGTGGACAGTGTGGGAAGAGTTTTAGTCGGCAGAATTCTCTCAAACTGCACAAGCACATCCACACAGGAGAGAAGCCGTATCACTGTGGACAGTGTGGGAAGAGTTTTAGTCAGCAGAGTGCTCTCATATTGCACAAGCGCATCCACACAGGACAGAAGCCGTATTACTGTGGACATTGTGGGAAGAGTTTTACTCGTCAGAGTCACCTCCAACAGCACAAACGCATCCACACAGGAGAGAAGCCGTATTACTGTGGACAGTGTGATAAGAGTTTTACTTGTCAGAGTAATCTTCAAAGGCATGAGCGCATCCACACAGGAGAGAAGCCGTATCACTGTGGACATTGTGGGAAGAGTTTTACTTTTCAGAGTGATCTCCAAAGGCACGAGCGCATCCACACAGGAGAGAAGCCATATCAGTGTGGACAATGTGGGAAGAGTTTTACTTTTCAGAGTGTTCTCAAACTGCACCAGCGCATCCACACAGGAGAGAAGCCATATCACTGTGGACAGTGTGGGAAGAGTTTTAGTCATCTGAGTACTCTTAGGCAGCATGAGCGCATCCACACAGGAGAGAAGCCGTATCACTGTGGACATTGTAGGAAGAATTTTAGCAAGCAGAGAACTCTCAAACTGCATGAGCGCATTCACACTGGAGAGAAGCCGTATCACGGTGGAAAGAGTTTTAGTCAGGAAAGTAATCTTTAGACACGCCAGCACACCCACACAAGACAGAAGCCTGTGGACACTGTGGATGGAGCTATATTGACACAAGCTCGCTTAGGAAACACAAGTGCTAAAACATAGTGACCAGATTACCCACCAGAGAGCTCCTGTTAACACTACAAAACTGGACATGGAGCCTCTCCCAGGGTCATCAGGTTGCTGACTGGACCCTAGAGGACTGGTGTTCTAGGGTGTGCTGTGGTCCGATGAGTCATGGTACCAATTGTTATGGGCTGATGGTAAGGTTTTGTGCATGGCGCAGACCCCATGATAGAGATAGATGATAGATGTTGCAATATGTCACCAAATTGTTCATTCCATGTCTAGAAGACTTGGTGCTGTCCTTAAAAATCATGGACGTCATACCAAAATACTAGATGTAGAAGTTTTTGTTGTAGGGTGTATTCATTTTTGCATTAATTAATTTGAATAAAACTGAAGATTTTGTATCCAAGTTATATTAATCTTACTTTCATGTTATGGGTTAAACAAATGTTCTATGTAACTCAGTCTTGTGAAATTGTTCTTGTGCTCAGTGAGATATTCATTAAAATCTTGCTTTTCAAAGGGGGTGTATTCATTTATGCTGAGCACTGTACTCCCGCAATGATGGGATGTTCTAGCAGGATAATGCATCGTGCCATCGGGGCCAAGTTGTCCAGAATTGGTTTAAGGAGCATTCTGGAGAGTTATGATGAATGTTGTGGCCTGTACGTTAGCCTGACATTTATGGGATGTGGTGAAAAGGCCTATTCGCAACCAAGATCCTGTACCTACAAGAACCATGGGTGGCTATCCAGATGGCATGGCTCAACATCCCACCAGACGTCTTCTGTCCACTTGTGGAATCGATGCCATGTCGGTTTCTGCACTTTGCTGGGCTAGAGGGGGGCCTTCACAATACTAGTTCTTGTCCCATTGACTTTTGGCATGTCAGTGTACATTTTCTGTGTGATGTGATGTGTATGTTAGGTCAACTTTTATCTTTGCTTATAAAAATGATCAGTCACACTGGGTTCAGCATTGTAAAATGAGGCTGAAATCAGTGGGATTATGCTACAGATCTGAAGTTCTGGGCAGTGGTAGCTCAGTTGTTAAGACATTGGCTTACTGATCAGAAGGTCATGAGTTCCACTCCAGCACCATCAAGCTGCTATGGTGGGGCCCTTGAGCAAGGCCCTTAACTGTCAACTGCTCAGTTGTATAAATGACATAAATGTAAGTCACTCTGGATAAGGGTGTTGGCCAAATGCTATAAACCTAAAGTTACAAAGCTTTTCACAGCTACATATTAATTAGATTCAGATTTTATCAAGTAGATTGTTGTGATGTCAGGTGTGTTTTTATGTCACAGAAATTATGAATAAAAATGTAAAGGAAATGTAAAAAAAAAATAGAAAAAAAATTAAAAATGTAAGTCACTCTTGGATAAGGGTGTTGGCCAAATGCTATAAACACTAGCTACTAAACTACTAGCTGCTAACATAGGCATGTCTTTGTTCCTGCATGCTTGCAGAAGCATGACACCTTCCTATGACTAAATTCTGCAGCTTTTGAAGACAAAACCTGGTGTGTCTTTAAGGTGCCCCAATGGCCATCAATTTGCCTGGGATCATCTCGTCATATTTCTGAATGATCTCTCTGCTTTCCCTGTTTGAGTAAACATTGACCCTAATCTTTTGGCTAGCATTTCATACAAGTACAGTAGAGTCACCTCCTCATTGTGGTAGAGATCCTCATCCCTCTTTATTTAAAAAAAAACAAAAACAAAGTCACATCTATTTAACCAGAAACCAGACTGAGATATTAAAATCTCATTTACAGGAGCGTCCTGGCCAAGATAGGAAGCAGAACATAAAATGTTCCAGCAAAACAGACAACAAACATAAAACTCCATAATCAATCCTCATGAATCATTTAAAACACAGACAGACTGTTTTACCCAATTCTACTGTCTGAAAAATGCTCTTAAAAATACTTAAAGACAAGTTCCTGTAATTTTAAAATTTTCTGTAACAAATTCCAGTCAGACACTGCAGCGAAACTGAAAGCTTGCTTTCCTAACTCAGTATGCACTGCAGGGACCTTCAGAAGAAGGTTTTGAGAACATAGACCATAATCTCCTGTTCCTTTTTGATGCATAAAATTACATAGATAAGAGAGTAATAGGCCTAATGTAGATTTATACATTAAAGTATAAAAGTGGATCAGCCCACCTGTGGTCAATTAAATGAGATAAATGTAAGTCACTCTGGATAAGAGTGTCTGCCAAATTCAATAAATGTAAGTGAGGGCAATGCTGTTTTTTCATAAAGAAGAGTGAGTAAATAAACAACAATTTGTAATAACTCTTAAGGCACTGTGATAAACTGTCTAATGAATGCAAATAAGACAAAGGTGTGTGCGTATAAATTACAACTCCATAATCAATTACTGGTTAAAAAAAAAAAAAAAGTAGCAGCAACAACCCTCTTTCTGGCTTCAAAGGACAAACAAGACACATTTCTAAAATAAAATCCCAATTTCATCTTCAGTTTCTTTACCAGCAGCATAATATGAGCTTTAAATGTCAAATAACTATCTAATACTAAACCAAGATATTTGATGATCTTTGTATGTATTTTCAACCATATTTCCCTTCATGGTGATGAAAGAAAAATAACTATACTTTTAACCACGAAACTTTTTCTTTGCAACCTGGTACCAAATGATCCATGGACCGGTACCGGTCCGGAGTCCAGGGGTTGGGGGCCCCTGGTGTAGAGGACAGCAGTGTATACAGTTGCCTGCTTTTTGCTGCCCCAAAATGAATGAGCATGAATTTCTGTACTCATTTTGCTGGCATAATTTTCTGACAAAAAGTTGAAACAGATTCCTTTCTCTTTGCTGGCAATTTCTTGCACCCACTT
>JAOVYV010160791.1:0-10592 GCA_025674545.1 Hassar affinis
CTTTTTGTTCAAATGTGAATAAAAGCTGAGAAATATTTTTTTCCACAATGATGCCTCTTGTACATCATCGTATTATCCCCTGGGAATTGCCTGTGTCGTTTCCGGTTAAAAATAAAATTGCTGGTTGAAAAGTAAATTTAAGTCAACATTTGCCAGGGGTATGAATAATTTTGGGCTTGACTGTACGTGTGTGTGTGAGGTGGAAAAAAAAACTCTGCAGACACTTCTCACAGATTGTCATCAGTGGAAAACGAGGTCACCCAGTTCCAATTCTTCTGACTCCAAAAATGCTAAATGCATTAGAACTCCTTGTTAAGCAGAGAGAGATTTGTGGGATTCTTAAAGACAACGATTATATGTTTGCAAGACCAGAAGCTATGACACATTTCTGAGGATCAGACTGCCTCCGTGGCTTTGCAAAGTTGTGTGGTGCAAAGTGTCCTGAGTCACTGACATCTACCAGACTGCGAAAACATGCTGCAACCCTTTCAACTGTGCTGAACATGACCGACACAGAGATGGACCAGCTGGCCAACTTTCTTGGGCATGACATAAGAATCCATCGTGAGTTCTACCGACTGCCTGAGAAGACCCTACAACTTGCCAAGATCAGCAAAGTTCTAATGGCACTTGAACAAGGATGTTTAGCTAAGTTCCATGGCAGGAACTTGGATGAAATTGAGCTAGATCCTGATGGTATGCTATTTTTTATTGTTTAACATGTATTCCTTATTGTTTAATCAAATCATTCAACTGTAATTTGTTTGACTCATACTTAAACATTTAAGCTGCAATTTGTTTGATAACAGACTTCTGGACAGTGATCAGAAGCAGGGGAGCTTTGAGAAAGGAAACTGTTCATCATCACTTAATGATATGTCAGTAAGTTGCTGTCAAAAGACTAGTTTGCTACTATTGTAGTAAACCTGGTTTTAATGCTTTTGTTGAGGTTAAAATAATGATTATAATTTTATTATTATTGATCCATAGAACAATCAATTGAGAAGACACTTTCTTCTACTGAGAGGAATGAAATGCTGCCACCACAGAATAAAAGACACAAACCACCATCATTAGGTACTTCAGTCAGTGGTACAAGGTCTTCAGCCAAAGGTGAGCTCTGTCCACAGTTCTCTTTTTTTGTCTGTAATTACTGTCCAACTTTTAGGAGATAGACTGTTATTGTACACAGGAAATTGCTCAATGTTGTGGTGACAGTAAAAGCAGCCATATGAGAATAGGTGCTTTCGCACCAAGCAGTTCTAAGGACTAATCTGGTGGATCTGCCCCTCTGGGAGCTCCCCTAAGAACTACAGTCATTTCAGGGCCTTTTCTGGTCTGCATTCGCACTGGAAGTAGGAACGAAAAAGTGATGTAATCGGCGCAACAGTCAGTGATTCAACGTAACTTCAGCGCGACAAACACAATAACAATAATTAATGATGAGATGGAATATCTCATCTAAATTATCGGTATAAATTCTCGTCTCTCCACTGCTCTCAAAGTGCGTGCGGCCTGATACAGCATCTTAACATGTGGCTGAGAAATAATAATGCAGATCTGAGACAACAGGAGGATCCACACTGTCCCTTAACGGAACCGCTTATGAGTTTCACACCAGAGTTATCTGTTGTGTGTTTGGTGTAAAATCAGCGTTTATAAACCACATCGCTAAACTTTTCAAGAGGAGCATCACTGTTATATACTGTAAACCCTGCAAAGCCCAAATAAAACACACATCTTTCAGACTGTGTAGCGGATTCCTCCAACACAGAAATTAAAAGGTTTATAAATATTTACTGTGTGCGTGCGGTTTGTCTTCTGTGATATCAGTAGTACCAGTACATGCACAGAGAAATACAGCGAACGATATCTCCTCACAAACCTTTATTTACACACTACCAGTTACAACAGATTATATATATATTAAAAAAAACTTAAAAAAAAAATTTATAACCTTGTTTAAGTTTTTTTAGTTGTTCCACAGCACTGCTTTGCTAATGCCTGATGAAGCGAGTAGAGATGAAATGCTAGCGATTATTTTTCACCTAGACGACATTTCACCTAGACGACTGAGAGTCTCTGTGTTCCTCCTCCGTCCCGTACAGACTCGGTAAAGCCTGGACTTCACTGTCGCTCCGTTTGTGGTGTTTATTTCCATACTTTGAGAGAGCTTCTGTTTACATGGTTACTGGTGTACAGGTGTATTTAAACATGCCACCTATGGTACAGGTCCATGCGTCTGGACCGATCACAGCACACTGACGTCACTCGGTCCCTCTGCACTGAGAAAAGAACTCACCCTGAAGAAGGAGCTAGAAAAGTCCCTATACACGGCGTTATGAGAACTACAATCTGTGAGAAACCGGGCTTAGATCCAAGAGTCCCTCCGGTGCGAAAGCGCCTAATATAAAAAGATCCCTGCAACCCTTTGAATCACTTACCAAAAAGTGTGCTTTTTTTCCTTTTAAATCCAATTTGTTACCCTTCCCCGTCAAGCCTAAATTACCATCAAGTTGCATTCTGGATCCAAAATGTTGATAAGAACCTATGAACACTAACATTTCTTCCTGACAGTTTAATCTGAAATAAGATACATTAATAATATTTTCATGCCTCTATAAATGTGAGCCCAAAGGAGTTCCAGCATTTTTTTTTAAGACAATACATATATTAATCAATCATAACATTAAAACTACAGACAGCTGAAGTAAATATAATGTACTTTTGTAATTCCAGTACATTCTTTTCCTAATATTTTAGTTGTAAAATGTTTTTTCTTTTATTTTAAGGTAAACACACACAGAAGAAGAAACCCTGGCAGCAGACAGAGGTGCAGGCAGTGGAAAGGCACATGAGTCACTTTATCAAATCTTGTATAGTCCCAGCAAATGATTGCGAGAAATGTTTGCAAGCTGAACCAGAGGTTCTTAAGAATCGGGACTGGCAGGACCTGAAATTTTACATTTATAACCGCATTACAGCCTACAAAAAAAAGTGCAACTTAAAAAAATAAATAATTAAATAATTTCTATGGTCAGAAAAAAGTCTCTAGTTTTTGACTAGACAATGTTCTGAAGTTTGTTTAACTTCAGTGTTTGAGTTCATTTTGTTATGCTGAATTCATTAAATGTTGAGTTGTACAAGTTAAATGTGTATTGTAGTTTTATTATAGTGGTAAAGTAGTATGAGGTGATTGAGTAGTAGTTGATATATTTGTGACTGTGATTAATGAAGAAAGAACAGTTAGACTGGTCAAAAGTAGAAAAGAGTATAACATATCATATAATATTGGTTGCAACATACATAGACAATAATTCACTACTATTCCAATCCACTGTACAAATAGTGATCACCTTTCAGTCATTCATCTATTAATATTTAATTACAGGGATATTTTCTTCTAACCTTGAAATGTCAAGCAAACAATAATTTTGCAATGTTGTGAAGATGACTACATGCATCTCACTGGGTGTTACAATGATTTGTGCATCATTAGAACTTATCGCTACATTATTAACAGGTAGGAGAAGCTAAAAATTTAAATTTGAGTTGGAAATGATTTACTCCTGCTGTTTTTTTTTTTATTTTTCTATATTAAGTGCAATAATCTGAGGATTTCCTAGATACATGCATGCCAGCAATAGTATTGTGATATAAACCGTAATGCACTTAAATGTTGTTACAAGGTCCCCACTACTGACATGGGAATGTGTGTGAATTATGCAAATATGTAAATGAGGTCCCCATTAGACATGGAATTTGTGTGAATTATGCAAATATGTAAATGAGGCCCCCATTAGAAACATTTATTAGATTTTTTTCATGTCCCCATTTAACACGTTCCAGACATGTACTTAATCAATTCTTGTATTTTAAAGGCATGTATGAGCTAAGAAAAAAATCACCGAGTCTACCTAACTTTTTTCATAGCTCTACAACCTTTAGTAAGGGTAGTCCCCACAAGTTATGATCAGAAACTGGGTCCCCAAACACCATGGAAACCAGTATGTGTGTGTATGTGTGTGAATTAATTAATTTTTTGTTGGTTTGTTTGTGTTTTGTTTTTTTTGTAGTGTCTAGACAACAGCTGGATGAAGCCTTACTGGACATGATCGTTCTTGTGAGCCATTGTCAATCATGGACAATAAAGGCTTTAATGCTTTTATCAAGCTATTGGACCCCACGCACATTGTTCCAAGCAGGAAAGTATTGAAGGAGAAACTGGA
Organism: Hassar affinis; assembly: GCA_025674545.1. Taxonomy (NCBI): domain Eukaryota; kingdom Metazoa; phylum Chordata; class Actinopteri; order Siluriformes; family Doradidae; genus Hassar; species Hassar affinis. The sequence goes on from JAOVYV010160791.1 coordinate 4,230, forward strand.
TAAGAAATACAAGGTAACCAAGGAGAATGCTATAGCTGAGATGGGGACATCCATAAACATGGATGCTTACCTTGCTGTGACCTGTCACTATATTACAGATGAGGCTAAGCTGTCCACTCTTCCTTTTAGGGGTAACAAAATGTCCCCAAACCAACACTGCAGCCCACCTTGCTGAAGCTAAAGAAATCCTAATGGCTGAATGGGGAATCAGATCCAAAGTTAAAAGCTTGGTAACTGACTGTGCTGCAAACATGATTGCCTGTGCAGCTCAGTTAACATCACCTGTTTTGCCCATTTTCTGAATTTGATCGTGTAAGTCACTTGCACAAACTCCTGAGCTTGAGGAAATCCTCACTAGAGCAAGGAGAATAGTTGGATATTTTAAGTCAAGCACAACATCCTCTGCTAACTCCAGTTGCCTTTAAATCAACATGTCTGTTGGGCAGTCATGGTCTTGTGGTTAGGGTGTCTGCTTCCCGTGACTGTCAGGACTTGGCTGAAGTGCCCTTGAGCAAGGCATCTAACCCATTGGCTCCCCGGGTGCCCACCGCTCCAGTCATGCAGGCATGCACGCCTGCAACCTAACGTGCATGTCTTTGCGTGGGTTTACTCCGGGTACTCCGGTTTCCTCCCACAGTCTAGACATGGGGAGGACTCCACACAGAAAGGACCCAGACCGTCCCACTGGGGTATCGAACTCGGGACCTTCTTGCTGTGAGGCGACGGTGCTACCCACCGAGCCACCGTGTCACCCACTGACATATTTCTTCTAATCATGTTCTCAAAAAATTATATTGATTGTGGTTTTCAATAATAACAACCAAGTATTTACTGCATCACTGTAATAATTAAAGCCGGTTATCAACAGACATTGAGTAACCAGTAAATCTCACAGGGTTCATTTGCTTCGTGGTAAAGTACAGGCTGTAATAATTTATTTCAGCCAACAGATATCACTCTTCTGAGGCTTCAATGCCTGCTTTAAAACCTGCTTTTGTACACGTCTATTTGTCCTAAATGTTCTGCTTTGTTTGAACTAGGGTGTTGAAATATTATGTTTGTATTGAAATGGTTTAAATGCATATGCATAGTGGAAGAAATTAGAGAAGAGAGGCAAGAAAATGTTTGTATATTTCAACCTTGGTGTACTGTGAATTAGAATTTAATACTTGCATTTGTAAAATTAAGACTTGTATTTTGAAAAGCGATCGTCATGTGTCTGGAGGTAAGAGCTGCTGTTTGTGTGTATGGCAAATATACTGTACATAGTGATGTTTGTCTCATTTAAGACCGAGGTTCTTGTTCTTGGTAGTGATTCACAATGAAATGATGTAGGAACTCTTCCTGAGAAGCTAAGAGAAATTTCATCCCAGAACACCTTCAAGAAGAACCTCAAAACCTTCCATTTTAGATCTGCGTTTCCTTAAGGAATTTCTATGATTTTATTTTTATTATTTTATTTATATTATTTTATTATTTTACATAGTTATGATTATTTTTAAGGTTATTTTAATTTAAATTATACTATGATTTTACATTTTCAAAAATTCTCTGTAAAGAACTTTGAGCTGCATGTATGCATGAAAGGTGCTATACAAATAAAGGTTATAATAATTATTATTATTGTTATTATTATTATTATTATTATTATTATAATTCTATACTGTCTGCATGAAGAGGTGTGTTCGGGGATTGATGAGGTTGCTGTGAGCATTCAACCCCAAGAGGATCCAAGTTATGTTTTTCAGAGTTCATCAAGTCTGGAGCAACCATGGGTCGAGGATGATGAACCTGTGGCTGTTGTTGATGGAGAGGCTTTGGGTAAAAGAAATTTTATCTTTTTCCCTAGGAGCAATGAAGTTGATGGCTGCATAAATACCATGGCGCTGGCGATCATCCCTGCTGTGACCGGGGATCTTCTTTATAAAATCAAAGAGGATTTGTCTGATAATTGTTATGGATGCGAAATTAATCACCCAAGCCAAATCCAGCACCAATGCCTTTCCGACCCTGAAGAATTTTATTTGACCTTGACCTCTGGCAGACTGCTGAAAACACTCTTTAAACCATGGATGAAATATGCTCTAGGTAAGGCCTTGAAGCTGTGTGGAATAGAGAGGAATGAAGCAATGAATGAACTGTATCCACACATTAATGAGCAGCAGACAGCACACCCTGATGCTTTTTTAATCTTAGCTGGGGATTTTAACCATGCAGATCCAAGAAGCGTCTTTCCAATGACATATAAAAAGACTTTCCAACAAGAGGAAACAATACACTGGACCAAGTTTTCACCTCCATGATAGGAGCTTACAAAACCGCTCCCCTCCCCCACATCGGCACCTCTGACCACATCAGTGTCATGCTAATGCCAACATACAGACCTCTGGTTAAAGTCACTAAACCAGTCTGCAAGCAGGTTCGTGTGTGGCCGGAGGGTTCTTCAGAAGCTCTTCAAGACTTTTGTCACCACAGATTGGAATATGTTTAAAGAAGCTGCTACCGACACCACCACCACAGATCTCCAGGAGTAGTCAGACATCATATGTTCATACATCACCAAGTGTGTGACAAAGTCACTGACCTCAAGACCATCACTGTGAGGGCCAATCAAAAGCCATGGCTGACGGAAAAGTCTACAGTCTACTGAGAGCCAGGAATGCTGCCTTCACAGCAGGAGATCAGGTGGGCCTGAGGACAGCCAGAAACAACCTGTCCAAGGGGACACCACCACCTCTATGCTGAATGAACTGAATGAATTCTTTGCTCGGTTTGAAGCATATAACAGCACACCTGCACAGAAATATTCCATCTCTCCTGGCAACCAGGTGCTGATGCTGTCCACAGACAGTGTGAGGCAATCATTCAGCAAGATCAATGCCCGTAAAGCTCCTGGTCCTGACAACATGCCTGGCTATGTGTTAAAGGACTGTGCAGGGGAACTCGCAGCTGTCTTCAGACATTTTCAATATCTCGCTGAGTCAGGCCATCGTCCCCACCTGCTTTAAAGCCACCACCATCATCCCTGTCCCAAAGAAAGCATCACCCTCCTGTCTGAATGACTATGGCCCAGTAGCACTTACCCCAATAATAATGAAGTGCTTTGAAAGACTAGTCATGCAACACATCAAGTCTGTCCTTCCTGCCACTCTGGATCCCTTCCAGTTTGCATATCGGCCTAATTCTTCCACCGATGATGCCATCTCAACTGCCCTACACACAGCTCTCACTCATTTAGACACTAAGGACTTATGTTAGGTATTTATTGATTTCAGCTCAGCATTTAACACTATCATTCCCCAACAACTTATTCAGAAACTGGACAGTATAGGGCTTTCTGACTGGGAGACCACAGGCAGTACGGGTGGGCAGCAACTCATCCAGTACCATCGTGTTAAACACAGGGGTGCCCCAAGGATGCATGCTGAGACCCCTTCTATTCACTCTGCTGACACTTGACTGCACTCCAACAAACAGTTCCAACTTTTTATTCAAGTTTGCGGACGATACGACTGTGGTGGGACTCATCAGCAACAACGACGAGACAAATTACAGGAGTGAGGTGAGTGGTGTGGTCACAACAATCTCTCTCTAAATGTGCATAAGACAAAGGAGATAATTGTGGACTTCAGGAAGTTGCCCTTCCAACATGCTCCTCTAACCATCAGTGGTACTGCTGTGGAGAGAGTGAGTAGCACCAGGTTCCTAGGTGTAGACATCTCAGAGGACCTGTCCTGGAGTATGAACACTGCATCATTATCCAAGAAAGCCCACCAGTGCCTATACTTTCTCCGCAAGCTGAGAAGAGCCAGAGCTTCAACCCCCATCATGTGCACCTTCTACAGGTGCCATCGAGAGCATCATGACCAGCTGCATCACAGTGTGGTACGGCTCCTGTCTTAAGTCCCATCAGCGCATCATGAGTGGCTGAGATCATCGGCACCTAATTCCCTTCTTTCCAGGACCCACATATCAGCATAGCGGGCGATCCTACACACCCTATGTTCAGCTTCTTCAGCCTGCTGCCATCAGGGAGACTATAAGTCTATGAGCCAGAACCAGTAGAATGGGGGACAGCTTCATTCACCAGGCAGTCAGGGAGATCAACTCTCTCCCTGCCTCTCTTACCTCATCTTAAAACACATCTCTAAATCAATGACTCTACATAAAACACTAATTCAAAACTTAACTTTGAACCATTAAGAACTGTTTTTGCACCCATCACTGTACAAGTCTATATGAACATTCAATTTGCACTATTGTTTATTTGCACCAATCTAATATTCACTGCATACAAAAAAAAAATTGTCAAGCTGAAAATCAAGGAAAAAATTATCTTCACTACTGATAATGTTTCATGTAATATAGAAACTGTTTACAAGTTGGAAATGTTTGACATATGTACGAGATTTTTGGTGTAGTAAACATCAGTCAACCTTTACACAATTACATTCATGTTTTATTATCCATGTTTGTCCGACCATTTGCTTGTAAAATGAGTCATATACTATGCATGTTTACATATGTAACTGATTTGTGTGTTACACTTTTACTTAAAAAAGAATGTGTTAATGTTGATAAAGTTATAGACAATCTGATAGATTTTCTTTTACAAAGAAAATGTAGATCTTTCATGCTTAATGAGTTTTCTCAGATCTTTATAATAAAATGACTATCCTTTATCAGCCTCATTCATTTTTATTGTGCTTTTAGGAACTGTGAAATCTGACACCAGTTGATCAGTAACCGCCCCCTTTATCTCACACACACCCCCCACCCCAAACACAGTCAAACCCTCAAACACACCCCCTTCAATGTCTCCACCTCCTCACACATCATATAAACTATGCAACTAGAAACTAGAAGACATTTGAACTTCGAGCAAGCATCGCTGAAGATGGCCTACAAATACATTCCAGCTTTTTACAACCCTATACCGTCTGCAGAAGTGGCGTGTTTGGGAATTGATGATATTAATGTGAACATTCAAATATCACGGTGCTGACAATCATCCGTGCTGTGACCGGGGATCTTCTTTATAAAATCATTGAAGAGGATTTGTCTGATAATTGTTATGGATGCAAAATTAATCACCCAAGCCTAATCCAACACCAATGCCTTTTTGACCCTGAAGAATTTTTTGACCATGAATGCTGGCAGACTGATGAAAAAACGCTTTAAACCATGGATGAAATATGCACTAGGTAAGGCCTTGAAGCTGTGTGGAATAGAGAGAATTCTGTTCTTGGAGAAAGTTCTGGGGGTTCAGAAGCCACATTGTGTGACTTGAAAGAAGAAGCATGTATAAAAACAGCTGTAAATAATGTCAAAGAAAAGACCAAACACATTTGCAATGACAAAATGTACACAGATGTTACAGACTACTGGAAATTTCACAAATAATTGGAGAATCCACCAAAAAAATGGTTAACTCCATCAGACCTCACCAGGACACTGAACAAAGCTTGAAGACAGAGTTTGCTTCAATGCTTAAAAAAAATTGTCGAGCTGAAAATCAAGGACAAAATTACTTCACTACTGATAATGTTTCATGTAATATAGAAACTGTTTACAAGTTGGAAATGTTTGACATATGCACAAGATTTTTGATGTAGTAAACATCAATCTTTGTGTGTTATATTTGTGTGTTATAAAGAATGTGTTAATGTGGATAGTTAGACATTCTGATAGATTTTCTTATACAAAAATGTAGATCTTTCATGCTTAATGAGTTTTCTCAGATCTTTATAATAAAATGACTGCATTCATCATCAGCCTCATTCATTTTTATCTATTGTGTTTTAGGAATTGTGAAATCTGACACCAGTTGATCAGTATCACCCCCTTTAACGTGCACACACACCCCCCCAAACACAGTCAAACCCTCAAACACACCCCCTTCAGTCTCCGCCTCCTCACACATCATATGAACTATGCAACTAGAAACTAGAAGACAACATTTGAGCTTCGAGCAAACATCGCTGAAGATGGCTTACAAATACATCCCAGCTTTTTACAACCCTATACCGTCTGCAGAAGCGGCGTGTTCAGGGATCGATGATGACATTTCTGTGAGCATTCAAGAGGATCCAAGTTATGTTTTTCAGAGTTCATCAAGTCTGGTGCAACCTTGGGTCGAGGATGACGAGCCTGTGGCCGTTGTTGGAGAGGCTTTGGGTAAAAGAAATTTTACCTTTTTCGCTATGATTGGAGTGTCTTTGAAGCTGCTACTGGAAATCTAGATGACCTGACTGACACTGACATCTTACATTAGCTTTTGTGAAGACCAACCAAGACCTTCTGTACATACAGCAACAATAAGCCATGGTTCACTGCCAAGCTAAGACAGCTTTGTCAAGCCAA
>JAOVYV010160853.1:0-10582 GCA_025674545.1 Hassar affinis
TTTCTTCTTCAATTGTTTGTTTGTTTGTTTACATTTTGCGCTGTGTGCACTTTAAGGAGCAGCTTCCAATCTCGTTTTACTTTGTATACTGTGTATGCTTAGTATAATGACAATAAAGGCTTTCTATTCTATTCTATTCTAAGCAAAGTTTGGATTTTCATGTATGAAAAAGGTGTACTGTGACTACAGGAATCGTCTGGCAAGAAATGTTTCATGCGATATGCATGCAGCACTGCCCCAAGTAACACTGAAATTCAATGCTGGGGCCTCAACAAACACTAGCATGAGGACTGTGCAATGTTCCCTCCAAGATCGCATGGAGTACCTATCAAATATTAACTGGTATAGCAATTATTCTGGAACTTTAGTGTATACTGCACAAGCTCACCTTAGGTAGGTTCTGTTTTTTTCAGGACTGCCTTTAATATTGTGAATTTTGGAGTATGTGCATCCATATTGCATGCACTTAAGGTGAAATCAACAGATGAGGAAAGGCACTGCGTATGGCAGGTGTGATGTCACAGAGAGATTTGTGAAGAAAGACAAGTAGGGTCTCAAAGCAGTCACAGATTTAGAGCAGCAGTTTCACGACAGCAGTTTCCTTTTATTCCTGCACAAGGAGTATGTACAAGAAGTGTACACTAAGTCATTAAAGTCCACTATAGACTTTCAAAGATAATTGAGTGCCATTTCATGCTGATGTCCAATTCTGTGGTATCTACATAATCCATTAGCTTAGCTAGGCCACATAAGCTATAGTTTGTGTAATATCTACACTATGAATGTCTATATGCCTTAGAAAATGAAAGTTTGTTTGAACTTACAGCTTAAAATATAACGTAAACCTGATGTGCCACAGGTCTGAACAATTCAGGCAAACACTTAGCCTAGGCTTTTAGTTTTTGAAAGAAACCCATAAAATACTGACAATTGTTTATGTCAGTAGCATTAACAGTTTAACAGAAATCCACCTGCAATGTTTGTAAAGTTGATTCAATCACCAAGATAAACCAAAAAATTGATATTCAATGTGTTGAATATCATTGCAATGAAAATGTTGGTCTAAAACTGCAGCTCTGCAGAGAGATATAATTTGGGTGTGAGACAGCCTTCCTCTTTACTTGGTAATTTTGTGGATATGTTTTAATTCAAGTATCATTGTTCATTTTTATGAATCTATACAAATGTAGACTCCACAAAGGTATGCCACTGTTCTTTCATTCATGCACTTTTGTAATTGTCTAGCTCAGTGGTGTCCAATCTTATGCGAGAAGGGCCAGTGTGGGTGCAGTTTTTTTTTTCCAACCAAGCAGAAGCCACACACTACTGAAAATCAAGATCCATAGATCAATTGATTAAAACAGGTGAAATGAGGTGTGGCTCTTGCTTGACTGGAAAGAAAATCTGCACCTTCACCGGCACTTTGTGGATAAGACACCCCTAGAACTTAAGTGTTTAATTGCAGTAGTTGTTGTATGCAGGCTTTGCAGTCAATATCATTTACTATTAGGGCTGTCAAGTAATAAAAATTTTTAATAGAAGTTAATCATATGACTAAATTTTTTAATCGTGAGATAATCGTGGTTTTAAAACACATTTTGATTTGTGTTGTACATGCAGGTAGGCATTGTAGGGCCATTGAAAATGTTGCCATTTATCACTGGTCTATTTTGAGAGAAAAGACTGTTGAATGTTGCTTCATTATTCACTTCCCTTTTTTAATAAAAGTGAAATATTAAAAATGATGGTCTTTTCATTTTTTTTCAATTAAAAAAAATTTGTTTTTGTCTTTCATTCATTTCTTGGACATATTGATTACAGTTGGAGTTTTCACAGTATAGAAATAAATTATGAAATAAAAAATGAATAAATTAAGAAACATAAGTTAAAAAACAAATGCAAAGTTTTACTTAAGTTTTACTGCTTTCTTTTTCTTCTATTTGAAATTAAAATTAGAGCTGTCAAGCGAAAGAATTTTTTAATTGCCATTAATCCAGTGGTAAAACGGAGATTAATGCACAATAAAAATCTTTAATCACGCATTAATCTCGTTTTTTAACGGCGGACAATTTTGACAATATTTTGGTTAAATTTTGATTTGGAGTGGGGCACATTTCGCCAAATTTTACACTTTTTTGGTCGTTAGTTGCCTATAGACAGAGAGCAGATGCCATCCACGTCGGATCTGCCTAAACAACCTCCATAAATCTCTGATAAAGTACAGTAACATTTATCATGGCCAACTTTCAGCTTGTTCAGTGTGTGGAGTGCAGGATGTTCAGTCATTCTTCCTCCCTCATTAGTGATAATTTTACCTGTGCTAAGTGTGTATTAGTTAGCTCTCTGATGGAGAAAATTACAGCTTTAGAGGTGCACATCCGGAATTTAGAGAGGGATAGAGAGTGTGAGAGTAGTGTAGTTTCTGTACAGGAAAGTCTCAATGCCTTAGGCCAAGTGAGCAATTCCACAACTCTGGCATCAAAGCCCTCATAGCGGGGTGATTAGGTGATGACTCGGCAGTATAATTGCAATGCCAAAGATAACACTAAGGCTCACCCACTGGAGCACCACTCTTCTCCACTTCACAGTCCAAAAGGTTTGCTCTCCTCAGTGAAGCACCCGCTGAGAAACCTGAAAGAGCTCTGGGTATAGGAGAATCTATCTTGCGGCACGTGAAATTAGCCAGTCCTTTAGGGGCACCAGCAGCTTTAGTTATCTGTACACTGGTAGCCAGGGCACTGCACATAGCAGCTAATCTTAAGGTCTTAGCCCAGCACAGGTTTTCTAAGATAGTGTTTCAAATAGGAGCTAATGATTTACACCTTTGTCAGTCAGAGGTTACTAAGAGTAGTACTATAGAGGTGTGTAAATTAGCGAAGGTGATGTCTGTTCATCCCAATGTGGCGTGGGTTGTAGCTTACAGCAGGTTATGGTCACTGAAGGTCACCGGATGTCAGGTGGTGCTCCGAAAACAATGCAGGCTTTATAGATAACTGGAGCAGTCTTAAGGGCAAGACTTGCCTCAAAAGATCTGCTAGCTTCATGGAGTTGTCACACAGAAATACTCAGAATGTTTGTTCTAGTAATCTATTTACCATATAGTTAGATCATACTAAATACAAAGTCAGCACCTTTGATCTGAAAGTAGGACTGTTTAATATTAGGTCTCTCACATCTAAAGTACTCATTGTTAACAATCTACTGTATCTAACAGAAATGTGAATTAACCCAGATGAATATGTAGCATTAAATGAAACTAATCCTAGAGTTAAGTTAATAACCCCTAATAGGGTACAGTTACATACATCAGCCTCGTCTAACTGGTAGAGGAGGAGGCATCGCAGTTATTTATAATGATAATGTAAGCATCTCACCAAAACGTGGACATAAATTTGATTCGTTTGAAGTGACATAACATACATAGCCCCAAAAACTAAGTCTGCCCAGTTGATTCCTCCAATTATTATTTACAGACCCCAGGAGCCGTATTCTGAATTTCTTTGTTAATGTGCAGTTTTCATCTCAGACCTGGTAGTTCCTTTAGACAAGGTATTAATTGTTGGAGACTTTAATATTCATTTTGATAATCCACAAGAGAGAACAGCATTTATTTCCAATCTAGACTCAGTAGGAGTAAAATTAAAATGTGTCTTGGTCATAATATATGCTCATTGCCACAATACTGTGTTAAATGAACACTCACGTCAGCTACTGCACAAAATTTTATTGGGAATCTCCCAGAATTATCAAGTCTGACTGGATCGCCATCCAACACCACAGAACTTGACCTAGTGACTGAATGCTTAGAGACTCTGGATAGTGTAGCTCCTCTTAAAAGAAAAATAATTAGAGAGAAAAAAATAGCACCTTTGTATGATGATCACACACGTGCCTTAAAACAGACTGTTTGCAGACTAGAACGTAATTGGCACCAAACTAAACAGGTAGTATTTCAGACAGTGAATGAGCTATATAAAAGCTGTTGGTGCTGCAAGGCCTACATATTTCTCCACTCTAATACACCATAATAAAAATAACCCTAAATTAATTCATAACAAGACCACCACAGAAGCATGCACACCATCATTATGTAGTAGTGACAACTCCGTGATTTTCTTCAATGACAAAATTTATATTAGACAGAAACTTCATACAACCTTAAAGCCAGACAATCTCATAACAAATGATGCAGATGACAGTATAACCATATCAGATCAGCGATTTAAAAGTTTTATTCCCCTTCGAGAGACTGAACTAATGTCACTAATCTCCTCTTCAAAATCGTCAACCTGTGTACTAGATCCTTTCCCTACAAGGTTCTTCACAGATAGTACTAGAAACAACTGAACCTCTTCTAAAAATAATCAATTCTTCACTTGGCATTGGCTATGTACCTAAATAATACTTTAAAAAGCAGTTATCAAACCCCTGATTAAAAAACCTGACCCTAGTAAGCTGTCTAACTATAGGCCAATATCAAACCTTCCATTTATCTCCAAGAGCCAAGAAAAGGTTGTAGCACAGCAAGATGTTGTAGTACAGCAATTATGCTCATACCTACATAAGAATAACAATTATGAAATCCATGAGTCAGATTTTAGGCCTCATCATAAGACAAGGACAGCGCTGGTTAAAGTGGTAAATGAAGTAAGCTTTCTGATTACATAGTAACTCTGGATGGCCTTTCAGTTACAACATGTGCAGCTGTAAAAGATCTTGGTGTGATTGTTGACTCCAGTCTTTCATTTGTAGATTTGTCTTTTGTCATTTGTTTTTCATGCAGATACTATTACTAGGATAGCCTTCTTTCATCTTAGAAATATTGCTAAAATATGAAATATAATGTCGCAGCACGATGCAGAAATATTATTTCATGCTTTTGTTAGCTCTAGGCTGGATTATTGTAATGCCTTGCTGTCTGGATGTTCCAGTAAGTGTACAAACAAACTCCAGTTAGTCCAGAATGCAGCAGAGTCCTTACTAGAACCAGAAGATATGATCACATCACCCCCATCTTATCCACACGGCATTGGCTTCCAGTCAAATATCTCATTGATTATAAAATACTACTATTAAACTTTAAGGCACTAAATGGTCTCGCACCGCAGTACCTGAGAGAATTTTTAGTTTATTATGATCCTCCACGCCTACTTCTATCAAAAGGTGCAGGCTCTCTGTTGGTACCTCGAATATTGAAGACTACAGCAGGGGGCAGAGCTTTCTCTTACAAAGACCTACAGTTATGGAACAGCCTTACAATCAGTGTTCGGGACTCAGACACAGTCTCAGTGTTTAAGTCTAGGCTGAAAACGTATTTGTTTAGTCAAGCCTTTTGTCAGCCAACTGCCATGAACAGTTTTTCACTTAATCGGTGAAATCTACACCGCTCAAGTTTTATGACAGTTTTACACGGTTATATGGGTATGATGTGGGAGAGAAAGTGGAAGAGCATGCACGCGCACACATACAAATAATCTGCTTGTTTCCTAGCATTGGATATCATTTTATTTCTTGTTTTGTTGCTAATTTCTTGCAATGTGGTGTGGTTAAGAAGTGTTTCAAAAATAATGTAATGTTTAATTACTTACAAAATGAGTAATAAAACTCCTTAAATTAAGCAGTAGTGTTGGTTTTTAATGTAACTTAGTGTTTTAAATGCAACTCCTCCATTGCATGTGCTACGCCTACAATTGCTTTTTATTAATGTTATAATTACTAATTTTAGGTGTGTGTGTGTGTGTGTGTGTGTGTAAAATATTACAACAGCGTTTGTATTCTTGGTGTTATTAGTATATATCACACATGCGCGAATTTTGAAAAAGCACTTGAAACCTCTTGAAAAACAGGTAGTGCAAGTGTCTTACACAGTGTAAGTGTATATTGTTATACAATATATTACACAGTAAGAACATTTGCTAGGAGTGGAAATCAAACTGTAGATGTTTTACTTTTTTGCAGGATACAGTGAAGTTACCGTTGTGCTATACGTCTGGTAGTATGTGTCTGCGAAATATAACACTTGAAGCAGGTCTTGAATATGTTTATGAAACTTACAATACAGATGAATTTGCTTTGCCTAGTCATGCATTTGCTTTTGCCTAGACTTCCACTTAACTATTGTACATGCTTTCCGTAAATGTGGGGGTCGGTGCTTCAAATGCACTGAGAGTAATTTCCCCTGCTTCAATGCAGGGGAGTGGGCTGCCTTAAAATTTTTCTTAACTTTGGCCATTCTAGTGTTAATGTTACTGCACTTTATAACTTCTGTCATTGGAAATACTTTTGTTTCTACAGTTTGCCCTTGACCACATTCAAGTTTTAAAGTCCCCACCATATTTCAATTCCATATTGTTGCACATACCAGGAGGCATGGTCACACATCTCATATGGTTTGTGGTAATTAATTTTTTATAAGATCGGAGTGAATGCACATATGGACATGCCAGCTTTAGAGCAGGGCATGTGTTCCCACACACACCCACACACACTTCCTTTACTCTCCCTCTCTCTCCAACACATGTAACTCTGCTGTCACTATTTATAATTAAGTTAACAGTTGACTGGTGTTTGTTCTTTTCTAATTAAATAAATCCTATATTATCAAACATCTTATTGTCTTCTTGTGGATATATTGATACTGCAAGAAGCCAACTGTTCAGAGCTAAGCCTTTAGAAACCAAGGCATTGATTATTCTGGTTCTTAGCTAAAATTGAGTTTTTAATCAATTTTGTATTTATTTAAAGGTTGATCATTTTTTTAAAAGGAGATATTCTATGAGACTGATTAACTATGAGACTGATTAACTAATGAGACTAATTAACTGATTAATTACATCTATTTAAAGCACCTATATGTACCTTGTATTTCCAGAGTTTCCTGTAAAAACAGAACCATTTTCTCTACATCCACATCTACACAACAAACAAAGTGAATGTGGAATTGAAAAGTTTCAGTTTCCACAACAGGCAGCGGTTATTTATATTTCGTCTTTGATTTGAGTTTCTCTGGTCAGAATGAATAATACAGGGCTTGAAATGCAGAGAAGACCTATAGTTGCAAAAAAAAGGTGTGAGAGAGAGAGACTGATGGATGGGTATGTAAGGGAGAGCACCTGCAATCCTTCAAAGAAAGTGAAAAAAGAGACTGACAAGAGGGGATACAAGCATTGCGAAATGGGAAGAGCTGTGAACATTAAGAGATGAAAACAACTGCAAGCAGCATTAGGCCAGTGATATACATTCCACACTCATATGCGATGGTTTGCTATGTAAATTTCTCATTAGAGGGTGTATACAAGGTTCTGTGTGGATGTCTGCATACCCTGCAACTTTTTGTGACTGCACTTCCACTAGCTGCAAGGGCACTAACTGCACTGAGTGAAGAGGGATGGGGTCAGTGTGGCAGTGGGTTGGGATGAATAGGTGAAGTGTGTTTGATAAATTAGGAAAGGCTGCGATGAAGTCAAGAAAGTCAATAAGGTCACAAGAGATTAAAAACAGAGGCCCTGAAGAAGGCTGAATGGGACTGTCTATGATCCTATGCAAAGTGAAAAATGGATGTCTGCACTCCTCAGGAAAGGAAAACACCTAATGGTTAAGAGACCATTGATAAGAGACACCTGAAGTCCCTCGGAGAGTGTTGTCTATGACCCTTCAGTGAGAGCAAGAAGAAAGTCTAACAGAAAGGCCTATGAGCTTTGAGAGACAGGAATAGCTTGTGAGATTTTAGAGACAAGAAGAGAAGCAAGCTTAGAGTGGACAAGGATTAGATGATTGAGGGTTGGAAATCATAGGACAAGGAAGATGGGATAGATAGGAGAGGCTGGGACAAAGTGGATAGAAAAAGGTGATAAGCCAGTCTTTAGAGGAAAAGAGGCTGTAATTCTAAAGTATGACCGAGAGAAGAGCAGTTTTGAAAGAGCAAGAGAGTCTACAATCCTTCACGGAGTGCATGGTTGCTTTGCTGGGTGTGCAGAGCTGAGAAGTGCGACAATTGTTTACTGCAGACTGAAATCAAATCTGGGACAAGGAGTTAAAATTGGTGCTCACAGTTAGTATTGTCAGCAAGAAGTTATGCAGAAATGTCATACATGTAGAAAAAGAGATGAGAATTAAGCAGAATAGAATGAATCATTTCAATTTGATTGATTCAGATTCCAATTCTGCTTATTGAATGAGATATCTTTTCTGATTTAAATATTTTTGTACAGAAAAAGAACAAATACGGTACCAAAAAAACTGGTATACCAGTTAATACTTGGTAGGTCTCCCTCAGGATCTTGGAAGGAATGTTGCACAGTCCTCATGCTGATGTCTGTTGAGGCCCAAGCATTGAATTTCAATGTTATTTGAGGTTGTGTTGTATGCCTATCAACAATTCTTGCCAGCCGACAGTGGTCACACCGCTGTCATAAGTATGAAGTTTTGCCAGAATTCTTGTAGTCACAGAACACCCTTGAATCACTCATACATTAAAATCCAAACTTTGCTTATACCTCCAAAATACTATGACCCAACTCACGAGCTCCAACTATTAAACCGTGTTGAAAATTGCAAAATCACAAAAATCTGTAAAAGCTGTAAAAGCTTCCATATGTCTATCACTTTATAGCATAGGTGTTGTTGCTATGTATTTTACATAGGCTGTATACTGTATACTGTGTATACTGACGATTTACATATGCTTCCTTAGCTTCCTTTACAGATATTCCATTAGCAGAGGTGATAAACTGAAAGTTTTAAGTGTTTGCTGTGAGCAGCCATGGTCCAAGATAGTCCAAAACAGATGTGTCTTCTCACATGTTTTGTTGATACAGTGCGTTACAAATGACATGACATTATGCCCTGGCAGACAAGTGCAACTGTAAAATGCTTACTGCAGATCATTTGGGGGCTTGAGTGAAATATGCAAAGGTTAGAAAACAATAAGCAGAATCAAAGTGAACGTGTTGTATCAAATCCTCATTTCTTAGAAATTTGGAATTACTCTTGTATGTCAAAGCCACATGTGAAATGTCACACTTTTATTAAAACTGACTGATCAAAATAAAATGCAAGGGTTTCCTTCCCGGGTTGAAAATATACAGCTGAAAAATTAATGAATAAATATTTTTCACCAACAGTATCAGACTGATTAAAACACAGTACACAAATGTAGAAGGGGAGTGAGGGGTCAGGGTTGCACAGAGAATGTGAGAGAGAAGGGACACAAGCACTGACATGACTTTACGGAAGAAACAGGTTATGTGACCCAAGATCAAACTATATTGATATAAATGGTATTGTCTCATCCTATAGCTCCTTTGAATAAAGCAATATACATTTGATAATATTCATTCAAACCATTGAAACAGCCCATATCATACTATTCTGAATTTTTTAGCAGTTACTGAAAACCATACAAATGAAACCTGAAGCACCATATAAACAAACATTTTAATTTAAATAATTAACACATTACAATAAATGTAAAATATTACATTTGAAAAAAGAAAGAAAATACAAGTGCAAGTCTTACAGTTACTGTTACTGTATGGCACAATTATTAGCATGTTGCTACACACACTGCTATGTTCCTGCTGCAGCTACCCTGAGCCAAATCCAGGCTTTCAATTTCTGTTTGGATCTAAAAGATTTTTTGTGACTTCTGTCCATTTAGATATTCAAACAAAAGGCCTGTCATTAAATGTGAAGTAAGCGATAATTTTACTTGTGCTAAGTGTGTGTTAGTAAGCTCTCTGATGGAGAAGATTTCAACTTTAGAGGAGAACTTGGAGAGGGATAGACAGAGTGAGAGTAGTGTAGTTTCTGGAGGGGATAGTCTGGATACCTTAGGCTGAGTTAGCAATCTCACAACTCCGGCATCAGACCCCTCCCATTGGGGCAAATGGGTGACGACTCAGTGGGATAATCGCAAAGCTAAAGCTAACTCTAAGGCTCTCTGCTTCACATATCCAACACGTTTGCTCTCCTCAGTGAAGCACCCACTGAGAAACCTATAACCAGAGTCCTCTGGTTATAAGAGACTCTATCTTGCGGTACATGAAATTACAAGGCTAGCCTGTTAGGGCGGGATGGTATCCATCCCACTCGGATAGGTGCTGCTCTCATTTCTTGCAGCATAGCTCATAGTCTCAGCATGAGACTAGTTGATCTCTAGCCGCACAGAGTCGTCACTTAGGCTCCACCATATTGAGACCGTGTCTGTTCCCTGAGCAAAAAAAATGTAGTAATACACAGAACATTTGTTTTAGTACTCTACTTACCATAAAAATAGATTATACTGAATACAAAGCCAGCACCTTTGATCTGAAAGTAGGACTGTTTAATATTAGGTCTCACATCTAAAGCACTCATTGTTAATGGAACTAGTGTATCACAAAAATGAGTACACCCCTCAAATTTCTGCAGATATTTAAGTATATCTTTTTATGGGACAACACTGACAAAATGTCACTTTGACACAATGAAGAGTAGTCTGTGTGCAGCTTATAACACAGTGTAAGTTTATTCTTCCCTCAAAATAACTCAATATACAGCCATTAATGTCTAAACCACCGGCAACAAAAGTGAGTACACCCCT
>JAOVYV010161012.1:0-10555 GCA_025674545.1 Hassar affinis
CAGAGTGTGAAGGTTCAATTAGCAGGGTAAGAGCACAGTTCTGCTCAAAATATTGCAATGCACACAACATTATGGGTAAGCAGAGATAATCATATAATATGGTAGACATAAATGGGAAATTAACCAAAAATTATTTGAGGTCATTACTTCATTGGATAGACATAAAACTTGAATGCTATGTTTAAGACCCTGTCCAGAGGAATAATAAAACATTGATGTCATTTCACCACAAGGTGGCACTATGTAGTGCTTGGCTACCTTGGCTTCCTTTACACGTTTCCTCAGAGAAACATGAAGCCAGCTGCCACCTCATTTTGAACTACTGCTCATACAATGTCCGGGAGCAATGTCTTACTCTAGGAGGAAAGCACTCCCACCCACCTTCTGTTCTGATGTGGCTTCTTTCCTGCAACTATACAGGGGTGGCTCAGTGGTTAAGGTCTTGGGTTACTGATTAGAAGGTTGGGGGTTCAAGCCCCAGCACCACAAAGCTGCCACTGATGGGCCCTTGAGCAAGGCCCTTAACCCTCAACTGCTCAGTTGTATAAATGAGATAAATGCAAGTCACTCTGGATAAGGGTGTCTGCCAAATCCCCATAAATGTCATAAATGTAAATGTAAATTAATACCAAACAGCCTGTTGTAATGCATGTCATGTCTGATAGATGGGTTTGAACCTGGACAACCCCAAGAATCTAAATTGTGCAATTCTGAAAACATCTTTCTCAATGTGCTTAGGGGAATTATGCACGCATATGCAAATCTTGACAAATTTCAGACTTTTGTTTACATAATGCTATTTGTAATGGCCTATATTTGCATTTTCATTATAGTATCTCCAATACAACATGAATATATGCCATTTTACTCCCACACTGAAAAAAAACACAGTATTCTTTTGTAATATTCAGACTTCAACATTCACCCCTGAGGTTTATGGGTAATTGAAGCATGCATGCTGCAAGGTCAGCATAAGGTCGTGGCAATGTTCCCATATTGTCCCACAATTTGTAGTGTGGATCATAGCGATAAACCCATGGTGTATCATATCCTGAATCTGATGAAGACCCACCCAAGACATACAGCATTCCATCAAGGGTTGTGGCTGCAGGAAATAGGTGGGGTCGTGGTAATGAGGGAAGGGACATCCAGCAATTTTGCAGCACATCATATGCCTCACATTGTAACTGGTCCCCAAAACCCACCTGCTGGGGCTGTAGTCCTCCAGCTACAACCAGTTGATTTCCAACAGCCAGCATCACATGACCTGCACGTCCAGCTCCACTTGCCATTGGAGCCCTGATGGAGCAGCCACAGACAGGATCATAGTGCCACAGAGAAGGAAGACAGCGTAGACGAGAGTCACATCCACCTGATATGAAAATCTCACCATCCAATAACGTAGCTGCATGGCCAAAGATGGGTGTGTCTAAAGGATGAGCCAACCTATTAAAGAGGACAGATGCATAATATCAAATAATCTAAAAATGAAAGATTATTCTTTAAACCTATTCTTTAAACCTATCAGTGAGGTGCTTCCGGGTCTCCCAGGTCATTGTTTATTTGCGGGGCTTGTATATAAATGCCCATTTTGATTTTCTGGTATGTGTCACAGTACACATACAACAACCTTGTCTACCCTCAACTACTTCCACAGTCTATGTCAGCAGTGGTAGGTGGGTTATGGAACTGCCTGTCTGCTGTGAAGAAAGCTGATTTGATATCAGCTCTGGCTTCTCAGTACCATCTTGACTTCGTTGCACTAACCAAAACGTGGATTTTCTGATGACTCATGACTTGACTATCTCTCTGGACAACATAGGGTCTACTACCCTAGCTCGCAACCTCTGTGTGACCATCAACAACAAACTGTCCTTCACTGCCCACATCACAACCCTGACTAGCTCCTGCAGATACCTCCTTTACAACATTAGAAGGATCCAGCCATTTCTCACAACTCAAGCCACACAAAAACATATTCAATCACTGGTCATTTCCAAACTGGAATACTATACAGAACTCTATCCGACCACTACAGCTCATCCACAACACAGACAGTCTTGTCTTCAACCTCCCCAAATTTTCCCACACTATCCCCTTACTCTGATCCCTCCACTGGCTTCCAATAGCTGTCTGCATCCAATTCAAAACCATGGCCCTTGCCTACATGGCAAAAACTGGGCCAGTGGTTAAGAAATTGGACTACTGATCGTAAGGTCATGAATTCAAATCCCAGCACCACCAAGCTGTTGCTGTTGGCCCTTAACCCTCGGTTGTATAAATGAGATAAATGTAAGTCACTCTGGATAAGGGTGTCTCCCAAATGCCATAAATGTAAAATGTAAGTTAAATAGTGAATAGGATTGAGATGAATAATGAATAGGGTTGGGATAAATGGAAAAAGAATGGGATGTGTGAAAGAATGTTTGGGATGAATAGGGGAGGCTGGGATGTAGTGGATAGAGTAATGGGATGAAGCTATTATTGTTAAATAGAGGTAACCATTCTAGAGAGCAGGAAAGAGAAGGGCTGTCATTGGAGTGTTAGGGATTAGGTGCATCTGTGATCCTTGGGAGAGAACACACACTGGGGATCCTGGGGAGAGATATGGGTAATGTTTTAGTTGGTGAGAGCGCATTTGTGAAATGCTTCCAAATGGATTGAATGGGCACCTGCAATGCTTCAGAGGAGGGTGACTGCATCTACAAAACAACAGCATGAACTAACTAACAACTAACTGAATTTGGTAGCCTTCAATTCAACAGGATATTACCCACGTTGAACAGTCATTCAAATACATGCTCAGTCTAGGATGTCTCAGCACCTTCCCTCTGGACTACTGGAACTACTCTGTGGACCACAGCATGTGTGGGTATGACCCTGGAAACTCATCTCTTGCTACAGATTTCACCAAAAACACCTATATTGACCCACACCCATCTTCAAAGGCAGGTTTTGTTGCAGGAGTTGTTTGGTTTGAGGAACCACCAAGAAGGTTTTATCACAGAAACTCCCAGCAATACCCCTCCCTATGAAAATGATCTGCTGTTTCCTGAATATTAACCTAGTTCTGCAATCATTTCCAGTAACACATTAAACCCTCAGTATCTTTATGAAGTCTTGCTCAGAAACTTAAAAAGGTCTGAGCCTTATTGATTATTATTATTGATTAACTTTTGCCTTTTTAATATTGATAATTTTCCAGTTGCCTCACAGCAAGAACGTCCCGAGTTTGATCCCCGGGTGGGGCGGTCTGGGTCCTTTCTGTGTGGAGTCTGCATGTCCTCCCCGTGTCTGCGTGGGTTTACTCCGGGTACTCCGGTTTCCTCCCACAGTCCAAAGACATGCATGTTAGGTTGATTGGTGTCTAAAGTGGCCCTAGTGTGTGTGTGAGCATGTGTGAGCATGTGATTGGTGCCCTTTCTAGGGTTGTTCCTGCCTTGCGCTCTATGCTGCCGGATGGGCACCGGCTCTCCCGTGACCCTGAAAAGGAATAAGCAGTTAAGAAAATGATTGAATGAATGAATGAATAATTTTCCAGTTGCCTGTGACGTTAAAATTTCATGTAAAAAACTGATGGACAAGGAGGGTTAACCCAACTTTCTTCTTAATATTCTGCTGTTACATATTGGGTGGGCTATTTTTTATCATACTTGAGACATAGGCTATGTAATTGTGCTTAAAAGTCTCTGTCTTCTGTTTGAGAAGTTGGTGATTATCTCATCCACATCTTTCAAGGTATGCAGTGTTTTACTGGTTTTGCTATACTTTTCTCCTCAATGAACTAAATATGAACGTTACACCACCAAAATTGAGAAGACATTGATATGGCTAGGGAGTACAGGGTCATCTTAGTGAGCATGTTGTTCTGGCAACATTATGGATTTCCAATAAATACAAAGTTTTCTGATTGATCACTTCTGACTCTGCTCCATCTACAGGCCTTGAGGCCTTACTGAATGGTTTGCTGTGAATGAAAATTATGCAAATAACATGCTATGGTCTTTACCATATCTCAAATTAACACAACTATGGAAGATTTTTTACCAGTGTGTTAGCACTCTACACCACCATCATCAATACACCAACTGGAGGAAAACAGTGGTGTTCATCCTTGCAGTACACTCTATGTACTGTCTATGTCAAAGTTCACTGAAGCTGTTCTGACAGCTTCTGGCAGCCCAGCACCAAAGGCACTTTAGGTTGTTTTTTTTCCCTATAATTTGCTGCCCTTCTTATAAAACTACATAAATTGGGAACACTATTTAAGAAAAAAAGCATACCAAATATTGATGTCCATTAGTTTATTACTGTTTTCTACACTTTAGAGTGTTTTCTTCTGTGTAGAAATATTCATTATTTTTGAAAGCTTCTTTTCTTTACTTTGATTCTGCCTAAAACATTTGCATATTGCATTTTGCTGGTAAGATTTAAGATTTGGTAAGATGTCTTGGAAAATCTGCCCCAGTTCTACTGGTGACTGACAGCCACATTCCTTTTTTCACTTCCGTTGCAAAACCCAACAACCTTCATTGTGGTTTTTTATCAGAAAAGTGAGCTGTTATGTAATATGTTGCTTTCTTTACTAACATTATTTTCTGGAAAAATAATGTTTGGGAATAAAAAAGTTTTTTTGAACTGATAAATGCAGAAGCCATAAAAATAAACATGATGAGCATCAAAGAAATGACTGCAGGCAAATCTGTACCTCCACATATTGTCTTCAGGTGTGTAATACTCCACAGAATCCAGGTAATTTGTGTCGTCATGATTTCCTCCCAGGACAAACACCTTGCCTCTCCAACACACAGCAGCAAAGGAGTCTCTGGCACTGGCCATATCAGGCAAACACTCCCATTTAAACTGGGCAGGGCTGAATCTGAAAAGATACACACATTCAAACCCTCTGTATATACTATAGTATATTTATATGGTCTATGATCATCTTACATGTGTATGGGTTTACACTAATACCAAACAGTTATGCCAGACCGAAAAAAACATTAAGTTGGAAGTTACAATATTACAATTATTAAATTATTAAATATTATAATGTACAAAATACAAAAGCTGATGCAGTTATATAGGTACAATTTGTTAGCAAATGCACAGGTTTTTTTTATTATTAATATGGTATCATACTCTGTGTTACTGTTGTCACCTAAACACACTAAAATACAGTATAGGTAGCTTTTATAAAAGCTTATAAAGGTAGCTTATCTATGTCTGTTTACCGGAGTTTGTCCTGTTTTTACCATACCACTTTATTTATCCCAGATGAAAATTTTAGGATGATCTTTTAATGTAAACCAGACAATAATTTATAGTATAAATAGTAGTTGTTTTTTTTGCGTAGGTATCATAGTTACATCATTTCTATCTCAACCAACTGCATTGTGACTAATGTTAGTAATGTCAGGTCTGGCTGCCAGGGGGAGCCCAATTTGCCCTGTGGGAGGACTACTTCCTGACTGCGTTTCCCACAGGGCACTGCACAATTGGGCACACCTGCTGGCGGCCATTTTGTGTGCTGCAATCAAGTCACTCTGAGGAGTATAAATAGGACTCAGTTTAACTCCTCAGGGCGGTTCAATGTGGGTTGCTTGTGGATGCTTCCCGAGTCCACGTCGCTCCGTCAAAGGACTCTAGTTAATTTCCTTGACATGTTTTGTCATGTTTTGTTTTGTAAGGCCAAGTTAGGGAAAGTTTGGCAAAGTTTGGCAAAGTTAGGCAAAGTTTGGCAAAGTTAGGCCATGCTTTGCCTTGTTTGCCTTGTTTAGCCATGCTATGCCATGCTTGCCTTGTTTAGCCATGTTAGCCATGTAAGCCTTGTTTCGCCATCTTTGGCTTTGCTTTGCCATGCTTTTCCTTGTTTAGCCTTGTTTAGCCATGCTAGCCATGTTTGCTTTGTTTAGCCACCTTTGGCCATGCTTGCCTTGTTCAATAAACTCATCTCTGCAAACCCTAACCTGTGGGCAGCCAACCCTAACATATATAATTAGTTGTGTAGCTATATGTAATTATTTGTAGTACTTTCTTTGCTTAATAAGTTATGCAGCATTTGTATTTCTGTCAAATTATCAAATGGGTACATGCTTGTATTTTACCTCATCACAGACTTGAGTATATCCAGTTTCCCATAGTATTTGCGCCCTCCTAGTATGTACAATAAGTTATTGAGCACACACACGCAGTGGCGAAATCGTGGTGGTTCTGGGAGCTGAACCAGAGGTTCCCATTCTATAGTCCGAATCAGTCCCTCTCCCCTCAGAAAGCGCTGAGCAAACCACAAGGATCGATTTGGTTCCCGCCGCTCAAAGTTGTCATTCACACTATCCCCTCCCACCAACACCAAGACCTTCAAGTGAGAAAAGGGCATTTATTTAATGTATGTGTTCAATGTGTTTTCACTTCATTAGTATAGCAATATGCACCCAGCAATATACAATAAGTCAGAGAGGAGTAACCAGCACTTGACAGCTATTTACTGATGGCTTGTTAATGACCTTCAACATTATCTTTAAAAAAAAACAGCATAACCACACATATTTCTACTTTCAGTACAATCATCTCAAAGCAATTCAAAAGATAAAAATAAATAAATAACATTCAATTCTTTTAGATTTATGCTTCACACCTTTACTCTAACTTAAACTGCCCCAAAGCCTGGAAAGTTCACAAATAATCTTTATTATCAATGAATCCTAACCTATTTAGACATTTGATACTTGGTCATGCTTTTTACTGTACTTCAAGAAGTAGTTTCTCTTTTCACAATTTCCCCGGTAAAATCTTTTTTTCATTTAACTTAATAACAGTCTGCATCCTTACTAGAATCACAGCATGCATTTGTCTTTCATTTGCTTACAGTTCCTCATGATCTCAGTTAATCTGATCAGTCATAACATTAAAACTGCCTCCTTGTATTTAAGCTCTATGTCCAGCAGCATAATATATGCTCTGTGGGGGTCCTGACCACTGAAAAACAGCATAAAAGGGGGCTTACAAAGTCTGGAGGAAAACAGATGGACTACAGTCTTTATCTGTAAAACTACAAAGTGCACCTGTATGGTCAGTGGAGCTGGTAAAATGGACAAAGAGTGTAGATACAAGGAGGTGGTTTTAATGTTAGGGCTGATCTATGTGTGCGTGTGCACAAGCGTAAGTGTAAATATGAGCTCAAGGTTATTTTGAACTAAACATCATAAATTAATATGTATGTTACCTTGTGCTTTTTTAAATATGATAATAATCTGCTTTTATTTACTTGGCCAAAATACTGTAGATCAAATAACCTCTGGTGGTGTGTGACACCATGCACATGCTACCTGATTTGGGGTCCGTGGTTTACATCCTATTGTTCTCTTGTTTCCTTCTCCTAGAAGTGTCCTCACTATCTGTAAGGCTTCCCTTCCTTCTGCATTCCTATATAGCATTCTGCAGCTCCTGACCTACAAACAATAAAAGGAAAATAGGTGACTTGTGCCAGTTGTAGTCAGTCTTCCACAATTCTTCCTATTCTAACATACCATGAATAGTAGAATAATTCAGTAATTAGTAGAATATGATGATTATACAAAAGGAAAACTTTGGGAATCTATTCATTAGACTTTATTCTACTTTATATTATTTTAGCATTATTTATTCTTACTTTGTTTATGATGTGTATTTTGTTACTTGGCCTTTATGTGTGCTGCTGGATCAGTATTTTCCCCTTGGAATTAATAAAGTGATATCTAAGACTTGAACCCTGATGTAATTCACAAAAACAGCAAATGCCAAGCTGGTGTGACTTTTAATAACAAAGTTTACTGCTTAAAACCAATCTTAAACCAAACTTAAAGGGTCAAGTTTAAGGAACATTTAAGTAATTCTACAGATCTAATTCAAGACAGCAAACCCTGAGCTCGTTGTATGTCAACTCTAGGATGTTTAGTTATTCTTTTTCCATCATTAATAAAAGCTTTATTTATGAGACGTATAGACTACTTAGCACTCTGATAGAAAAGATTTCATCAATAGAGGTGCACATTAACCTTTTCTGGTTCGGGGACTTGCTGTGGCAGAAAGGCTTGCATGATCTTGGGATCTTCAGAAATATATCATTTCAAGCAGTATGCACCTGGTAAGGTCTCCAGGGCAAAAGGAGCTGGAGCTTGTGTGGGAAGTTGAAGGTACCAACCTGATATTACATTACATTACATTGCATTTAGCTGACGCTTTTATCCAAAGCGACTTACAAGAGTAATTGAATCACATAGATTTAAGGTACACATAACTAGGGCCAGAGGGAGGCCAAGGGCTTTTTAGAGTAGGAAGGGGTTAGAAGGAGGGAAGAAGAGGTTAGAGCGGTTAGTTTGTTAGAGGGATAAGGGGGAAAAGCAGATAAGGGATGGACTGTTTGATGGATCAACAGCTGTCTATATGAATACATGTTATAATATTAATGGGTGGTTGTGATAAAGACTAATATCTATTAATAACTTGATAATGAAAGTATTAGGGCTATGCGAGAATTTTATCAGAAGATTTTATCAGAAAAAGATCAGCTTAAATGGAAATTTAAGCTGATTTAGCATTTCACTCTGTGTAATCACCTCACATGAGCATGAGCTAAAAACTGCATACAAAAAAAAAACATCACACTGCATGAGCTAAAAAGAAATCAGCCCCAGTGTCACTTCTTCATAACAGTTTCATACCACTGGTGTTAGACTAGATTCTAAAAAGTCTAAAATATTCTGCTCTAAAACATTTGTTAACACCATCTAATCTTATGTGAATGCTAAAAATGAAACCTTATATTGATGATTTTTATCCTTGAAATACAGGTGAGGTTTAGCCCTACTAGCACATTTATACCAACACTGTCTGGCAAGAGTGAAATGTAATGTCTGTCTTAGCTTATCTACATTTATTGTGAATAGGTAATGTTTTGTAAATTAATTTCAGAAAGCCAGTGATAAATTTTGTACCTCATTATTGTTTTGTTCCCCGGAGACTCGAAGAATCTAAGCAATAGCCTTTATCTGTTTATATGTCTTACTGTTGCCCTTGCTGTGACACGGAAAGTTAGCAAACAGTAGGTATTAGCTAGT
Source organism: Hassar affinis (assembly GCA_025674545.1). Classification (NCBI taxonomy): domain Eukaryota; kingdom Metazoa; phylum Chordata; class Actinopteri; order Siluriformes; family Doradidae; genus Hassar; species Hassar affinis. The sequence goes on from JAOVYV010161012.1 coordinate 9,099, forward strand.
GATGTTTGGTTTTTCGGAAGAAAAAAAATGCTATATATTCACTCTTTCTATGGTTGATGTTTGTGTTGGGGGCGACACGGTGGCTCGGTGGGTAGCACTGTGGCCTCACAGCAAGGTCCTGGGTTTGATCCCCGGATGGGGCGGTCTGGGTCCTTTCTGTGTGGAGTCTGCATGTCCTCCCTGTGTCTGTGTGGGTTTTCTCCGGGTACTCTAGTTTCCTCCCACAGTCCAAAGACATGCACGTTAGGTTGATTGGCGTCTCTAAAAGTGGCCCTAGTGTGTGACTGTGTGCGCAAGTATGTGAGTGTGTGTGCCCTAGGATGGTTTGCCGCCCTGTCTAGGGTTGTTCCTGCCTTGCGCCCTATGTGGCCGGCTAGGCACTGGCTCCACTGTGACCCTGAAAAGGAATAAGCGGCCAAGAAGATGAATGAATGAATGAATGAATGAATGAATGAATGAATGAATGTTTGTGTTTGGATAGAGGCCAGCAATAATTGATATATTATTCTCTTCAGACTGATATATTATTCTCTTTAGATTTCGTCCCATCATAAGGCCCGTACTTGTCTGTCTTATAGGCAGTGTTCTCAGTTTCTTAGAAGCTCATGAAGGAGTCATCCTCATCCCTTCTTCTCAACCTACTGATGGCTGAGAAAGTAAGGTTTTTTCCCCATACCTCCACACTGCATTTTGTACCCAATGAGGACATGAAATCTCAAAAAAATGTGATGAAAAATTATGTTTTAGGGGACCTTGATAGGAATTGAAACCAGGATGTTATTAAAAATGTGGACTGGAAAAAATATATTTAGATTAAACTCATGACCAAAAAGTAATTATGGTAACCTTTATTAAGACCTTTAGTCTTATGCAAAATCAACCAACTCACACTTTTTGGATACAAGGCGTGTAGCTTATTAAAGGTAATATTTAATGAAATACTTAGTATGGTTAATATTTGGGAATATTTCAGTCCAGAGTATAAATTGTCATAGATCTCTATGCTTGATCTGATATGTATATATTTCCAGAAAACTTGGGACACTTTCTTTTTTCAATGTTTTCAAAAGTTAATTCAATTTGTTAAATATAAATGAATTTGATGACTGCAACAAAGTCAAAATAAAGTTTGGACAGAGACATAATACAGAGACATAAAACACAAGTAACCCTGGAAGGTTCCCCAATTTCCAGTTTAACTGGTAACAGGTGAGGTCAAGATTGAGGTCTGAAGACTGAGTCTTTGCAAGCAAGGTCATGGTTCACCACTTTCTGCAAAACTTCATGAGCATCTGGGATGGCATGGGGGTGCATCAGTGCCCACGACATGGTTGATCTGCATATACAGGGGTTAGACAATGACAACTGAAACACCTGTCACCTCCTTTTGCGGCCAATACAGCATCAATTCATCTTGGGAATGACATATACAAGTCCTGCACAGTGGTCAGAGGGAT
>JAOVYV010161085.1:0-10547 GCA_025674545.1 Hassar affinis
ACTCTTGGCTTTCTCTCGATGAGCTTCAAGAGGTAGTCACCTGAAATGGTTTTCAGGTGTGCCTTATCAGGGTTAATTAATGTAATTACTTGCTTTATCAATGGGGTTGGGACCATCAGTTGTGTTGTGCAGAAGTCAGGTTACTACACAGCCAACTGTTAAAATTCATATGATTATGATTATGATTATTTTATAATATGAATTATATTACAAATGAACTAGTTGTGATGCCTTCAGTGAGAATCTACAATGTAAATAGTCATGAAAATAATGTACTGTACTGTATTCTGTTTTTTTTCTTTTTTATAATAGTCCTAGATGATACATTATTATGGAGCTTGGAAGCTGCCAAAAGTATTTGAATATGAACGTTGCATAGTTTGTATATTATCTACATGTCAGTTTTTAAGTTCTTGTTTTTGTTGTGTATTTAATAAATGTGTTTTTTTAATTGTGTTATTTGCCTTTAAAAACAGACAATTGGGCTGAAGAATTGAGTTTTGTGATTTGAAAAACTCAGCACACTAAATACAAATCTCAAAATTTCAAATCTAAAAATACAGACTTTGAGGCATCCAGGATTTCCTGAAACCTTTGCTTAGTATATACACAGCATAAACATTTAGCCAATGTTCTAGCTAGTTATTGTCAGGTCTGGCCACCAGAGGGCCCCTGATTCGCCCTGTGGGAGAACTACTTCCTGACTGCACTTCCCACAGGGCACTGCACAATTGGGCACACCTGCTGTACCTTGCCATGTTTAGTCCATGATCTGCCCATGCTATGCATGCTAGGCATGCTATGCCTATTGAATTTAGGAATTATGTTCTAAGACTTAAGTTAAGTACCTTGCCATGTCTTGCCCATGTCCTGCTATGCCAATTGAATTCGGTATTCACATTTTTGTTTGTCGGGCCACGCTAATGGGTACAAGTTCTCTGTTTCATTAAGAGCCTTCCACCAGAGCATGCATCACCCCTGTCACCCTGCCAAGTACTGTTTATGGATCTTCTGAGCATTCTTCCTATGTTCCAGTTACCCCAGTTATCCACGCTCTGGTGACTTTGTGTTTCTGCCCTACCCTCATTATAGACTATGTCATTGGACTTAAGATCTAACTATGTTTCAGCCATGTACCTTTGTTTCTGTTGAAGAGCTGTGTACAATAAACTCTGCTCTACACACCCTAACCTGTGGGGAGCGCCGTTACAGTTATGCTACACTAATGTTAGTTTTCTGACAATTCCTAAAATTATAAAATTGGATGCTTCATGTAGCTGTTTCAATTGAACATACAACCTTTTTGGTTTCATTATGGTTCATTGTGGTGCATGTCTTCCATTTCAATTCTGTTTGAAATTGGCAAAACATATAAATGTATTAATTACAAAGTCATACACTGAAAGGAATGTTATTGAAAGTAACATGTCTATTTGTCTATTCCATAGGTGTAGCTATCATCAGGGCAACCAGTGCACACACTGGGGCACACAAGCTGTCAGGAGCCCATGAAGGAAGGTGATTTATTGATGCTTTTTGTAAGTGGGCCCGCTCATGCATTTATCATTTCACTCTGCAATGTACCATTCAAGGATATTATTTGTAATTGTGATAGCTATATACTACACACCATGTTCCCACCTTGTGTACAACACTAACAATTGTGAGTCATAGCCTATTTTATGTATTTTTCATTTGTCCTTATTGAAATGCTATTTGTTCTATGCTTATTTACATTTATATTTATGGCATTTAGAAGATGGTCTTATCCAGAGCGACTTACAAGAGTGCAGTATCACAGCTCAGAGAAGTTTGAATTCAGGTCTACCAGCCTTAGCTTTGGATATTCTAAGTTAATGACTAAAGCTAAGGCTGGTAGACCTAAATTCAAACTTCTCTGAGCTGTGATACTGCACTCTTGTAAGTCGCTCTGGATAAGACCGTCTTAGAATTTAGCCATATACTACCTAATAAACTACAAGTAAGTCCCAAAACCTAGTATTCCTAAAGTGCACAAAACCAGTGAAGAACAATACCTAGTCAATACAATAACTGCTATAAGTGCGATAACAGCTTTGAGTTAGTGCTCATTCAATGCTCTCGAAAGAGGTGGGTTTTCAGTTGGCTTTTGAAGACAGCAAGTGACTCCACTGGACAGTTAGGGGGAGTTCACTCCACCACCTTGGTGCCAGGACAAAGAAAAGTCTGGATGCTTGCCTCCCATGTATCATGGATGACAGTGGGTGAAGTCGAGCCATACTTTTATGCATCAAACTTTGACTACTGCCATCAGGTAGGGCTGACCATTTTTGGCTTTGTAGGCCAGCATCAGGGTTATATATCTGATGTGAGCTGCTACAGGAAGCCAGGGAAGGGTCTGCAGCAACGGAGTGACATGGCTGAACTTAGGAAGACTGAATGCAAGTTGCACTGCAGCATTCTGGATCAGTTGCAGGGGCCTGGTGGGCAGCAGTACACATGGGAAGACCAGCTAGGAGGAAGTTGAAGTAGTCAAGTCTTGAGATGGCAAGAGACTGAACAAGTACCTGGGTGGCCTCCTTTGAGAGAAATGGTCGAATTCTCTGAATGCAGTAAAGGAGAAATCTGCATGACTGGGTCAGGTTAGCAACATGATCTGCAAAAGAGAGCTGATCATCTACAACTACTCTAAGGCTCAAGACAGAGTGATTGTGGTGTTCTCAAAGGAAATTGAGAGATCACAATGAAGACCTGCAGCTCTTGGGATGTAAAGCAGCTCTGTCTTGCTTGGATTAAGCTTGAGGTGGTGGGCTGCCATCCATGAAGCAATGTCTGCTAGACATGCTGAGATCCAACCCAAAACCTGAGTATCAGTAGGAAGAAAAGAAAGGATGAGCTGAGTAATAGTAGGAGAAGTCATGTGAAGAGATGACATCTCCCAGAGAGCGAGTGTATCCAGGACCCAGCACCAAGCTTTGTGGGACACCAGTGGAGAGTTTGCATGGAGTGGATGTTGAGAAAGTTTGTGGAGTGGAGGTTAGAAAGGATGGACAGATGGATATCATGGTTGATATGTGTCAAAGGCAGTGGAGAGGTCAATAAGAATCAGGACTGATGACAACCCAGCTGACTGTGCGGCATGGAGCTTCTCTGTGATGAGTGCAGTCTCAGTGGAATGTGCCGGTTTGAAGCAAGACTGGTTTGGGTCCTGAAGTTGGTTCTGGGAGAGAAAGAAAGACAGCTGATTTTAGACAGCGTGTTCAAGAATGTTTGAGAGGAGAGATATCGGTCTTATTAACATACTGTGGATGACTTTGTGTTGATTTGTTAGTTTAGGCTGGAAAAGTGGTCCAGGGCAAACTCTTAGATTACCACTGATAAATTTGGCACTTCGGCTATCCACTGTCCATGGTTCTGATCGAAGCCTGGTTAGCAGGTTGAGATGCCAGGGTGAAACAATCCATGGTTATATAACAAGTGTCTGATTTGCACTGTGTGTGTGCATGTGTGTGTATTTGTGCACAAGTATGCACTTGTGTTGGGGGGTTGACAGGTTGGTGGGCAATTGTATTTAAACCAGAGCCAATCACAATTATGTTATGCTACTGGTCTATTTAGATATTTCTGTCAGCTTCCCCATCCGCATTTCAATTTCTCTTTTTCCATAATGTTTCTGTGAACCTTATTTCAACTAACTTTATTTCAACCTCCTGTCACCTAGAAATGAAAAATGGTTGTGCTGAGATCAACAATTCTTCAGTTATGGCTCTAAATCTCTTACATAACCTTCATTTCATCATTGTATTTAAAAAAAAAGGTCAAAACTTTTTGCTGACAAACTTTCATTAACTTCAAACAGAGCCCCAGAATACTGTGGTACACTGAGAGAGTGAGAGAGAGAGAGAGAGAGAGAGAGAGAGAGGAAGCTCTCATAAACAGATGGCTGGTTTTAAATAGTCGGTCCCAAAGGCAGAATCTAGAATATTCAAGTAGCATAAATATCCCAGCATCAAGACAGAGCAACAAAGTGGAAATTAAATATCATCTGCCAGTATTAATGCACTGAAACCACATTTAGAATCGACATATAACAAGACACACATTGTAATTTGTAGAACTTGTTATCTTCATTCATACCATAGATTTTAATAATTAATAGATTTCTGCATATTTCCAGAACTACTGGGGGTGACAGTGTTTCTGTTGTATTAGTTTATTGCTTGCAGATTATTGGAAAAAACAGAGAAACATGTATGCAGTGTTAATGCTGCACCATGCTGTGTAACACACTTAGAGGAAAGTGTTATTTGCCCTCTTCTGCATACATGTGATAATAGACACCCGTGATTGACTAATGTCGCTCTGATTGGCAGGAAATGAGAGTATGTCCCTCTCTCCCTAGAGGGCATGTGCAAATGTCCACTCATGTTTATGCAGTCATTGATATAGTGAAGGAGACTTTTATTTAACATTCACAGGAGGAGGCTCTGGTGTCAGCACTTTGTAACAGTCAGAGGTAAAGCTGTAAGTTGAAATTTTCTGACATTTGACATTTTATAGCTGCTATAACAATAAGTGGTAAAAGACACTAACTTGTTTCACTGATGTTCCACATCCATTAATTATAAATGTAAATGCATAAAATGTGCAATTCTGAAATGTTGAAATGAAATTGTTATTCTTGTTAAAATGCTGTGTTATAAGGGGAATATAGTATTTTGGGCCACGTTATAGAAAAATAGTGAACTGTGTGTAACAGGTGGTAACAGTATCTTCAGGTCACTCAATCACACCAACAAGCAGTTGATTATCTCAAAAGTATTTTGGTCACATGGTCTTACTGTGCACTATCTAATAAATGTACGCGAATTTTGAAGGAGGACCTTTACTAGCTACTATCTATCTAGCTGTTTGCCAGATTGACAAAATTCAATCAAAACAAAAAATCAGTTGTGGCCAAGTTTATAAATAAAAAAGAGGAAGCAGAGATCAGATTGCAAAGAATTCCAAAGTAATGGTGGATTTTGTTGTTCTGCTTGAACACAGTCATAAGTAAAGTTGTAATTAGTCCCTCAGTCCATTCCTATCCATGAATTTAGGTGTGTGTGTGCATGTCTGGGCAAAGTTTCCACAACAAACAGACATTCACTGTGTTTCTGTTGTAATGAAGTGGTAAAACATTAAAAGCAGCATTCCCTTAATTGAAATTGAAGTTATGTCAGAATATGAAAATGAGTTGTTACAGCCAGATCAGATACTCTACACCTCACAGAGCAGTGTGTTTAGTCAGGAGTGTGTAATCAGGAAGCCTTTCCTATGCAGGACAGAAAGCAGAGTGAAAGTGAAGAACAAAGACAGCATAAAACCATTATTCATTGTGCTAAAGGAAACAAAGCCTGAGGTGATGATTTTTCTTTCAGGAGCACAGCACACTTAAGCACAGGGCAGAAATTTCCCTTGAACATTAAAAAGCCAACCAAAGGCCAAATCAATTTACAGACCATTACACCATGGAAAATCTGCAGCATCATTAAATGACTGCCAGAAATAGTTTTGCCATAGTTTATGTAGTGTGCTAGAGTGCACACTAGTGCAATGCAAAAGCCTTGCATTTTAAATATGTTACTGAATCACTTCTAAGTGAGATTCTCTGTGGACAGATAACAAAACCCAGTAATATGGGCTGAAGAATCACATCTTTATTACTGTCTCAAAACAAGTTTTGGAATTTAAAGCATTCAAATTTTTTATTTTAAAAGTTTAAATATAATGCCTTGCTTTTTGTGTCTCCAGCAGCATAAATAAAAGTGTTATGCAACAGTAAAATTTTATCCAACTTTCCCGAAGAACGAGTGCATTTGACTATTTGAGAACTGTGTTAAGTAGCACAGAGGACAAAATAAAATCAGCACAGAAGTAAAATTTGGCAAGTAAAAGACAGAGCTTATGAAAAAAACAGTATAAATATATTACAGTTAAAAATAATTTGATCAATAACTCATTAATACCCAGTAAACTGGCAACTTAAAAATCATACTTCATTCATTCATTCATTCATCTTCTTGGCCGCTTATTCCTTTTCAGGGTCACGGGAGAGCCGGTGCCTAGCTGGCCACATAGGGCACAAGGCAGGAACAACCCTAGACAGGGCACCAATCCATCTTAGGGCACACACACACACTCGCGCACACACTCGTGCACACACTCACACACTAGGGCCACTTTAGAGACGCCAATCAACCTAACGTGCATGACTTCGGACTGTGGGAGGAAACCGGAGTATCCGGAGTAAACCCACACGGACACAGGGAGGACATGTGCTGTGAGGCGACAGTGCTACCCACCGAGCCACTGTGTCGATCATACTTCATCTCAAACTTTATAAACTTTATTTATTGATGAATAAAAAGAGTAAGTTAACTGTGGATGTGTTACACATTTTAAACTAGGATAATTATCTCATAATATATTGAATACATGCTCAGGTGACTTTCATCATATTTTTCTGACCAAAGAAAAAAACATGTTCTGCATATGTCTCCTTAAGCATGTTACTTAGCTTTTTGGTTTGTTTAACTATATGTATTGAGAAAAAAACAAACCAAGCCAATTCACAAACCTAAAGCATCAGGTGATTTTTCTTTGGCAATGAAGGGATGAACTTTACCTTTAATTATTAATCATATCAGAATGTCTTTAAGATCGCAAACATACTCTGAAGGAATCAGGTGTGATTTATTTTTTCTTTTGGGTCATTGACACCACCTAGACAAGAAGATTGTATCATTTACAGATGGCACAGACGAGTGTTTTGTCTGTGCTTCCCATATATTTTGTTGTTTTTGAAAATGTTTTGTCTTTTATTTGTGCTCTTTATCAAGCTAGGTTTTGAAGTTGGTTGTTTTTATGTCAGTTTATGTCTGTATTTGCATTTCTGTTTGTCTACATTTCTTTGTCTTGTTGTCCACTTTTTTGACTGCCAGAATGTTTTTAATAAATTCTGATTTATTAAAATGGTCATCTCTGCATCAAGACTGAAATAACACTGTGAAATATATCCAAAGTTTTGTCTGGAATTGTATGTAAATTTGTTGTCACTTTTCTCTTGTGCTCAGGAGCACATATTAAAAGCACATGTCCTTGCAAAAATAATATATGAAAATACATACAGTATAAATTAACCATGTGGGAAAAATCATGTGGAAAAACTATAAATGAATCCATGAAAAAGGATCTGGAAAATGAATCATAAAAACATCTTCAAAGAAAATAAACAGACCCAAAGTCTTTTATAACAAGTTGCAGGGAAGTAAATAAACCATAAAAATCACATGTGAAATAAAATTAATTGTGTGGAAAATGGTCAAAAATAAATTAATTCTGAAAATTGCATGTGAACATGATGGATGGATGGATGGATCCAAATGAAAATAGATAGAAATATAGTTATATAGAAATAGAGTTTATCTGCTAATTAAAACAACCTCTGAATAAAAGAAATGAGAAAATACTGAGTCTGAAATCACAAACCGATCTCAGAAAGATCTGCAGGACTTTTAACCAAAGTGATTTAGCGGTGAGCAAAAATAAACTTTTACATCCAACCAAACTCTGGTAGTTTCTACAGAGAAGTGAAGTAAAGGAGGAGAAGAGGAAGAGGTGGAATGGACTGGAGAGAGTTCTTCTCTGCTGAAATTTAAGGAGAAGTCTGTTTAACAAATAATTCTCTAAATAAATCATCAGCTTCTTCTGAGGCATTATAATATACAGCTTTGTTTGTAATTAAGTTAAGTACACCAGTGGAACATTCATTTTAATAAAGAAGTTAATTAAATTTCATATTTATAGAGTTCATAAGGCTTAACACTTTTCTCCGTGTCTCGGCAAATCCGCCGGCATATTAGTTCTCGCTTTAATCATCGTGTTCGTCAGCATAATGAAAATAAGATGTGAATGATGTGAATTGTGATCAGAGCAGATATGATTTTCTTCCATAATTCCATAACCTCAAACAGGACTTGAACACATCCCTCAATCTCTCAAACATAAGCCTATTAATCTCCAAGCAGGTGTCAAATTCTCCTCCGCTGTCTTTTCAGAGGTTAATGATTACGTATTTCTCACAAGTGAAATGGGTGTTAACCAGGCTAGTTCTCCAGATTAACACCATGAGTACATACTGATCTCTACTAGCTTTCACTTCTTAATAGCTCCATTGGCACCTAGTGGAAAAGGATATTTCACTGGTTAAAAAGAAAGTGTCTCTCAGCATTTGTTTATCTCTTGTCTCGTGCATTCCCACAATGCATCAGTTCCTCCTCATTACCCTCTCCTGCATCTGACAGGTTTATTTTTGCACTGCTGCGTTAACAGTCGGTAGTAGCAAACCTTAATAGTTCTGTGGATGTCAGGAGTAATTTGTCTCATGAGGTGTCTCGACTGACATCAGCTGAGCTCTCATGGGATCTTTTTGAGTCTCTTCTTCACACACACACACACACACACACACACTTAGAAAATCATATCAGACAGTACAGATGTGCGCAGTGTGAAGAATCTGATTGTAAATTAAACAAACAAACCTTTTGAAACTTTTTACAGCATTCTTAATTCTTGATGCTGATTATTGAGATGGTGTTGATTCGTGTTTTAGAATCGCAGTTCTGATTGTAGTTCTGGCTGCAAAGTGAGTTGCTTGTTCTTATATGCATTAATACATTATTGTTTCTATAGTAACAGTTCATTCACTGGGCCTTTTACAGCAGACTCTCCACATGCAAGGATTAAAAAGGTCTCATTGTTGCTATAGTGATGTTTTCTGTAAACTGTCATTGGTTTAATGTTCACGAAGCTGATAAGGTCAAAGCGCCTGTACCCCAGCAAGCTGACCTAGCAAATTATTGAGACTTTGCAGCCTTGCAGCTTTTGTAACCTGTGATTTGTATTTTAAAGTGCTCTTAAGTGTAAGTCCCAGCTAGTGTTGATTTTTTAAGGGTTGTGGTGAACTCACTTTCTCCAACCGCTTTCTCCTACCTCCACTACAGACCCATTGTGTGTGTGTGTGTGTGTGTGTGTGTGTGTGTGTATGTGTATGCGTGTGTAGGTGTGTGCGCATATATGAAACACTTTTAGTAGAATATGAAGTACTCTCCTTTAACCTTGGCACATATTAGCACTCCTTCCTTTACTGCCCACTACACCCACTGAGTCACTCCAAAACAAACACCAGCTAGAAGCCTCCCAGGTGTGCAGTAAAGAACGGCAAATTCAGCTTAACGCCTTAGATCCAGTGACTTTGACTGAGCATGAAACACACTACTTTCAAAGAGTAGATAAAATTCATAATTACATATAACAGACTCTTACTTTTTAATTCTTAATATAATAAATCAGGCAATAAAACATATGTTAAAAAGACTCAAAATCTAGATATGGGCGACACGGTGGCTCGGTGGGTAGCACCGTCGCCTCACAGCAAGAAGGTCACGGGTTCAATCCCCGGGTGGGGCGGTCTGGGTCCTACCCGTGTCCGTGTGGGTTTACTCCGGGTACTCTGGTTTCCTCCCACAATCCAAAGACATGCACGTTAGGTTGATTGGTGTCTCTAAAGTGGCCCTAGTGTGTGAGTGTGAGACTGTGTGACCTACGAAGGATTGACGCCCTGTCTAGGGTTGTTGCGCCCTATGCTGCCGGCTAGGGATCGGCTCTCATGTGACCCTGAAAAGGAATAAGCGGTCAAGAAAAAGAATGAATGAATAAATGAATGAAAACCTAGATATAATTTGCTGTTTCATACCATACTTCCCTAAGTGGACAGTGACCCCACACTACACACATCATCAATATAGTGTATGAGTGTTATTGTATACTGGAGATTGGGGAAAAGCTTCAATAAAGACAAAGTCTAAAACAGTTTGGAAGTACATTTTTATGTGCACTGTGAGCACAATTTCTGTGTTGCCATAAAGCAGCATAAAGCAGGTTCCTTTGCGCTCCTGACTTTCTACAATAATGAGATGAATTCCTCATGGCATCAGCATCTTAATGATAATCAATAACCATTCAAATGAAAGAAAAATGCTTGGGGAATGAAGGCGGAGGTGCTCAAAGTACCTTGATCACTAACAATTCAGAGAATGGGGTGCAACACAAAGCCATTATCTGTATCTGTATTGTGCTCCAAATATAAACTTTATTAGCAAGTTTTCTCCATCTACCCATTTGTGAAATCTAATAAGCCAATCACCTGGCAGCAGTGAAATGCATAAAATCATGCAGATAAAGGCCAAAAGCTTTGGTAATGTTCACATCAACCATCAGAATGAGGGAAAATGTGAGCTCAGTGACCATAGCATGGTTGTTGATTCCAGACAGACTGGTTTAAATATTTCTATAACGATTGATCTCCTGGGATTTTCACATAAAGCAGTCTAGAGTTTATTAGAGTCTACATTACATTATTTTACAGTATTTTATTACATTATAAAATACTACTATTAACCTATAAGGCACTAAATGGTCTCGCACCGCAGTACCTGAGTGAACTTTTAGTCTGTTATGATCCTCCA
>JAOVYV010161165.1:0-10540 GCA_025674545.1 Hassar affinis
CATCTCCACATCATTGCATTCAGTTTTTATTCACAATTTGTTTAGTGTCCCAACTTTTTTGGAATCCGGTTTGTATTAAAGATGTAGCTGTACACTCATTCCGCTCCAGAAAAAGCCAAATATTGCCAATATGTCCATGAAGACCGAATGTAAACTTCCAACCACAATTGTATATATGTCTAAAAATGTTAAAAACCTATTTAAGGAAAACTTATTTGATGATCGTTCAGGTGTAATGTCATAGCTCAGGCCACATGCTTATATTTCCTGGACCCCCCCATGGAAAACGCTTTCCCATTTGCCTTTTAGGAAAAATAATGATAGAGGAAATAATCCACCGTACTTCATTTGACTGATCAAGTCCTGCTGATGACAGGATGGACGTTGAATCCACGCTTTACGATAAATAACCGAATAAAAAGCCAAGAGCTGTTAACACGGACAGATGTTCATAATTAACCAGCATATGGTGTGTGTTGAAGGTTAATGAAAATGCTGGTTGGTCATATACACCAGACTTAATATAGTATCAGTGGTGGAAATCACATTTACAATCCGCCAATTTCCAAAGTTACGGTATATTATGTATATATATATTTACATTATCAGTACATTCTTATGGTTATTTGCCTGTTTGGCTAAAAAGGATTCATGGTCATAAAACAGAAATTATACATATTATACATTGCAATTAATATTTAAATAGTTGGATTATGTTTGTGGCGACACGGTGGCTCGGTGGGTAGCACAGTCACCTCACAGCAAGAAGGTCCCGGGTTCGATCCGTGGGTGGAGCGGTCTGGGTCCTTTCTGTGTGGAGTCTGCATGTCCTCCCCGTGTTTGCGTGGGTTTACTCCAGGTACTCCAGTGTCCTCCCACAGTCCAAAGACATGCACGTTAGGTTGATTGGTGTCTCTAAAGTGGCCCTAGTGTGTGAGTGTGTGTGTGTGTGTGTGAGTGTGTGTGTTTGTGCCCTATGATGGATTGGTGCCCTGTCTAGGGTTGTTCCTGCCTTGCACCCTATGCTGCGGGCTAGGCACCGGCTCGCCCGTAACCCTGAAATAGGAATAAGTGGTTAAAAAAAGAATGGATGAATGATTATGTTTGTGAAATTAATTCTACCATTTTTTTATTACGTGTAAAGGGGCCTCTGGCTGCCAAATGTTTAATAATCTCTGTCACACTGTATACAGTATGATTTAATCTGAGAGAGGGTGTAAGAGGAATTCTCTACCACTGATTTATAAACCTCTTATAAACAAGCATCCATCATAAATGAGCACCATGGCTTTTTTTAAAGCACTGATCATATTAATGTCATTATGTGAGGTGACATAAAGTAAGGTGCCTGCTATTAATAACCTTCAGAAAGAGCAAGTTCTTGAATATCTAATTGCTAAATCACATTAATTAGACTATTGCAAGTGTGTGTGTGTGTGATGAATTAAAGGAAAAACAGTGACTCTGTTATTATGAAGGGTGTTTATTCATTTAGCTGGTATAGTTTGGTTCCACTTTGGCTCCAAAATCTTTAAAGATGACTCCACCTCCGTCGGAGCTGACCGAACGGTTTCATAAGCATTAAAATGATTTACATTATACAGTTTGCTATGACCATCATGCTCAATACATCACAACCCAACTGAACATTACTGTAAATTAGATTTTTATTTGAATGATGTCTGTATTAGACTAGTGTTCTCCATGAACACCAAGCGAAGGAATATCTTTTGAAGAATGGTGTTGATCTCTCCAGTACATTTCCAGAGGAGCATTGAAAAAGTTCTGGTGATTCATGTTCGCCCAATATCTTACAAAGACACTTTTATTTTGTCATCTATCTGTATTTTGGGTTTTGTGGTCCTTTCCCGTCCAGCAAGCGCCACATTAAAATGGTATTCATGAGCATTTGAATGTACTTGTACCCTAATTGAACCCACCACAAACCTTGAAATTTTAACTCCAACCAATTCTACCCTGGCCTGGCGTAATAAAGGTGATTTGCTGCTTCTCCGGGCAACTTTATCATATTATCAGAAGAACATAGTCAGAACTGAGAAAAGTTTCAGTCCATTACACTGAAGTCCATGTCCTAAACATCTAAAATCACCTCGATAAGGAAAAAAAGCTGAGAAGTGAACCTGCTGTGAAATCTGGTTTAGGATTTAAACAGAAATAGTAATTACTCCTATTTTGTGGCATTAATAATAATATGAATGATCACTGGATGAGGAACACCTGGCTAATAACTGGTGGGTCCACCTTTTTGATTAATGACAGCAAGCAGACTTCTGGGAACATCCTCTATACCCAACTTGACCCACACCCGCTGCATTATCTCCGTTAGTTGTTCGACATTTGGCAGGCAAGTGGGAATGGATTCCACATCCCGTTCCAGCATAGCCCAAACATGTTCAATGGGGTTGCGCTGAGGCGAGTTTGGGGGCCAAGGCAGAGTGGAATAATTCCCTGTCTTGTTCCTCCAGAGCGTCTATTCAAATACACTGAACAAGGCAAAAAACATGAAAGGCAAGGTCCAAAAAGCAAAACTACAAAAAGGCACAGAGCGTGGTATAAACACAGGGAAAACGGGCAAAGGCTAGGCAAACAGAGGTGCAGTGATGTGTGGTCCAAAAACGTAGCAGGGCTGGGGTGAATTGAAAAATCAGGAGAGTTGAGGGAATGACAAACGTATCGCAAAGATTTCACATGGCGTTGATCCGCACTGGGGAGGGCCGAAACAGTCCTTTTATCTCCCCAGCGTGAGCTAACCAGGTAACCAAAATGGCCACCAGCAGGTGGGCCTCATTAAACGGGCCCTTATGGGAGTTGTAGTCCAGGAGTGTAGTTCTCCCACAGGGCGTTTGGGGTGCCCTCTGGCGGCCGTAGGTGTGACACTGATAGGAGGCATCGGCTAATCTAAAGGATAGACTTCCAAAAATATGCTTCAGAACCATTGTGACCCTGACCAGAAGTTGATTGAAAATATATAAGAAAATATAATTGTAAAATATATCTGTTTATTTTAGAATACATAAGTAAGCAAAATATTTTTATAGTATTTATTTATTTATTTTATTTTATTTCCTGTTCTTATTTACACAATGAAATGGTGAAATGGTAAAAAAAATCCTGGCCAAATTATTGGATTGTACTATAATCTTATACTGTACATATGTTTATATGTTTGCATACTGATATTGCCCACCTCAATGTTTCAATCCTGGGTATAAGCATGAAGAAGACACTTTAATTTGGACTCATAGTACACAATTCATGGCCATGACTTTGACATAACAAAACATAACAAATTGTGGTCTTGAGATGCTCAGTTTGTAGCATAAATATATTAATTAATCATCAATTCATGAATTAATTACTTTAAAAATCTGATCTAATGAAGCCTTCTAGGATTGCCTTAATGCATGAAATATATGTTAGCCATTAAAATATCTGTATAATGAAATATAGTATGAAGTTACATCATGAAACATGCTGTATATATATAAGTCATATGTTTCGGGTTCATTGTTCATGTTTGTTGATTTCCAAAAAAATTATTTCCTAGTAACTGCTCTTTTTTCATAAGCATAAGAGTACCACCTCTAGTAACCCCTTTACATAACATACACCCAAAATCAGCTGATCAAACCGAAGAGTGCTAGCTCCATTAGCTCTGGGGACATCTGATCTATTATCTCATTTAGGAAAATGATTAAATGACCCGTGTTTAGATATTACTGTAGTGCTGCACTTTTGCTCCCTTCAGCAAGCCGTAACTGAATTACAATGGCCTGACGCCATGTTTACAATGGGTTTGGGCTTAATGAACACTAATCCGTGTTGACAGTGCTGGCGTTCAGCAGATACTGCAAAAAATGGGGAAAATGGAAAACAGAACTTCATCATAATATACTGAATGGGAATAAAGTGTTTGAGGAATCCGGGGAAGGTTTTTACTTTGGGAATGCACACCACCAGATCCTCTTCATGAGATTAGTTACAGACAGTGACATACAGATGGTGACAAAATACTGGTGCAACTTTGTATATTCTTTATATTTTAAGCAGGCAGAGCAGGAGGCTGGCAATGGGCAGCACAACTGTAAAAAAGGGGTGGAGTTAAAAATTATTGATAGAAGTAATAAATTAATAGAGAGATATATCTATTAAAGTATATAGTCAGTATATTTTTTAAGATAAGATTTAGTGTAATGAAGGGTTAACCATCTGATTTACAGCACAGATATAAATAGTGTATATTCATAAAACTGGATTTTAAAAAACCTGGACTTTATATCAGAAAATATACCATTTTATTTAGTGCTGTGTTTGTCTATAACTTTCACAGGCAGTCATAATGCTAGAAACTTTAAGGTCAGAAATTATAATACAGGATGATTTCAAACATGACACTCTTTCCATCTCTAAATAAGTACCTTTGCTTAAAAATAGACCTGCATCATACTCTGGAATTTCTCTTGCACCTTCACAAAAACAGAGCCATTTTATTTCCTCAAGGTATGTTTTACAGGATGCATTCCCAAAGCACTATTGCTGAAGCCCTAAAAAAATCAACATTATATTTTTTTGGTAGCTTGCTTTTACTTTAAAACATTTTTATGCAGCTTATTGAATACATGTCAAGATGTAATGAAAGACTTCCTTTTTCTTTTATAACTTACTATTCTGTTTATAAAGCACTTCTAACAGCAGTCTTTGCCAGAAAGCAGTTTCAGAAGAATTTCCTGACTTCTAATGAGAAATTCGAAGGCATCTGTGCCAAGAGAAGTCTTAGGAATGTATTGTATTTGAGAGTAACTCATCCTCCCCTGGTCGACATGTAATGGTGGGATTAGAGTAGGACAAGTACAGGTGTAGAGTACAGCAGGCCAAGTCAGACTGATGGAGGGAATTGGCTCAAACTGAGATCTCACTGGTGGTAGATGAAGCCTTCCTCAATAACAGGGCTAGGGATGCATCGATACTGATACTGGTATTAGGTTGCTGTCAGACCAATACCTAATCAGAATTTATGTGAAAAAATGTTGCAAACTAAGAATGCTTCCAAAAATGGAAGTGTTAATAGTTTATTTTCATCAAGTAACAAAATCCGGTGAATGAACAGAGGAGAAATCTAAATCAAATCAGTATTTGGTGTGAGCACCCTTTGCCTTCAAAACAGCATCAATTCTTCTAGGTACACTTGCCCAGTTTCTGAAGGAACTCGGCTGGGAGGTTGTTCCAAACATCTTGGAGAACTAACCACAGCTTCCTCAAATCCTTCTGTCTTTTCATGTAATTCCAGACAGACTGGATGATGTTGAGACCAGGGTTCTGTGGGGGCCATACCATCACTTTAAGGACTTCTTGTTCTTCTTGATGCTGAAGATAGTTCTTAATGACATTGGCTGTGTGTTTGGGGTTGTTATCCTGCTGCAGAACAAATTCAGGGCCAGTCATACGCCTCCCTGGTGGTGCTGCATGATGGATAAGTATCTGCCTGTATTTCTCAGCATTGAGGACACCATTAATCAGAAATGCAGAAATGCAGCCCCAAACTTGCAAGGAACCTCCACCATGCTTCACTGTTGCCTGCTGACACTCATTATTGTACCGCTCTCCAGCCCTTCGGCAGACAACTGCCTTCTGCTACAGCCAAATATTTCACATTTTGACTCATCAGTCAACTAAGCATGTTTTCATGCATAGTTGAGTCGCTTGGCCTTGTTTCCATGTCGGAGGTATGGCTTTTTGGCTGAACTCTTCCATGAAGACAACTTCTGGCCAGACTTCTCCAGACAATAGACGGGTGTACCTGGGCCCCACTGGTTTCTGCCAGTTCTGAGCTGAGGGTGCTGCTGGACATCTTCTGATTTTGAAGGGCAATAAGCTTGATGTGTTTGGCATCTGCTGCATTAAGTTTCCTTCGCCGACCACTGTGTCTACAATCCTCAATGTTGCCCGTTTCTTTGTGCTTTTTCAAAACAGTTGAACAGTACATCTTGAAACCCCAGTCTGCTTTGAAATCTGTGCCTGGGAGAGCCCTTGCTGATGCAGTATAACTACCTTGTGTCTTGTTGCTGTGTCTTCCACAGCCTCACCTTAGTAGCAGAGTTTGACTGTTCCTCACCCAGATTGTGTGACAGACAAAAGGTTACATCGATACATCGAAGTCTTTCATCAGTACACAAGCTCAACCTTCAAATACAGTCCCAGTGTATCCAATTCACCTAACTTGCATGTCTTTGGACTGTGGGAGGAAACTGGAGTACCTGGAGTAAACCCACGCGGACATGGGGAGGACATGCAGACTCCCCAGGACCTTCTTGCTGTGAAGCAACAGTGCTACCCACCAGGCCACCATATTGCCCCTTTGTACTAAGTAACTTGTAACTTAAGAAATTAAAGGGGAATCTCCGTGAACATGATTATTGAGCACAGGTATGAGCACAGGTATCATGGATGTGATGTCACATGGGAGCACTTTAGTTCTGCTAGCACTGAGCTCTTTTTTGCCAGTTTATACACTAATAATAATAATAATAATAATAATAATAATAATAATCTTTATTTATATATCACCTTTCATACATAAATGCAGCTCAAAGTGCTTTAAAGAGAACTTTAAAAAAATAAAAAAAAGAGTAAACAGTTTACTGAGAAATAAGAAAATACATATATTATTATTACATAATATATATTTTTTATAAAACAATATAAACACTGTTTTGGGAAGCCATAATATAAATTATAAAATGAAACAATAAAATGTAAATTATGATAAAATGATAAAAATACAAAAGCTTATAAAAGGTTATAAAATAATCAAATAGGAAATGATAAAATTAAAAATAAAATATGATAATATTAGAAAAAAAGTAAAAGAGATTATAGTAATAAAAAAATAGAAAAATTAGAATGAAAAGTAAAGTCAAATAAATAAAAATAAAAAATACTAAAATAATGTAATCATGAATATATTTAACATACAATGCGATTAGTTAATCACAACATGTAAAATCAGAAAATGATAAGAAACAGAGTTTATAAAAATGTGTCTAAGCTGCTTTTTAAAGTTTTGGGCTGACGTGCCAGTTTTTTGGGATGAGTCAAGGTGGAATTCACGGCACATTGCATTCATTTTTAATGACTGCTCTTGTCTGTACTGCTCTGCATGCCCAGCTTGCCTCAGTCTCTATTAAATGTACTGTTGAAATACCGAAACATCTGACGTATAAGCAGAAGGCTTCACTTCTTTAGGGATCACGATCAGAATTGACAAGTACCAAAAACCTGTTCTCAAATAAATGGATAAATATTGATGCCTCTTGAAATATGGCGGACCGTTTCTCACGAATCGATGCGATTTTTTCAGCTCTGTAGCACACTTATTATCACTTCAAGCTTTCCAGAAGATCTTTCGTGTGAGAAAACAAAAACATCGCCTCACACTTCTGATGGCGAGGCACAGAGAGAACGTTCTTTGTGTGACATATATCCATCAGGTGCGGAAGAGGAGTGTCATTTTACAGAGGGTTCAGGCTGACAAGAGCGGCACTGATGCGTTCAGACACTGCTTCACGCTGACAGACTCAGAGACACATGAGGGAAACATCAGCTATGTAGCTTAGTGTGTTCCAGGAATGACAGACATACTGCTCTTAGGAGAGCCATTAATTTTATTTTTTTTATTCATTTATTCATTTATTCATTCTCAGTTCTCTGTACAAACATACTACATGTTTCATGGTCAAGTTTTAGTAGAACAGAACCTTGTTTCTTTCAACACTCTGGGCCCTGTAAGAATTAGGAAATGACAGAATATGAGACTAATATGAGACTAATTTATAAACTCACCAAAGTACAATCACACCCTTGGGGCTTGTCAGCACTGCAGGATATTTTCACTTATGGTTGGATAATATGGCATCTCATCATTATACGATAAATTTAATTGCCGTGCTCTCTGCTAACCGTGCTGCAGGCAGGATGCGCCGTGCTACATGAAATATGATTTGGTGAGTAATTATTTTGTAATATACAGCTCATCGTATTATGCCCTGAAACTGCACATATGAACTCGGTTAAACACATATCAAGTGAACCATATGTGAAAATTATTCTGAAAAATGATTCTACATGCACTACAGCTGGAAAAAAAGACCACCTGGAAAGAAATGAATCACGTGGAAGACTTATACTGTATGTGAAAATCAATTAATCATGAGGGAAAGAATCATGTGAAAATAAATGAATCAATACATTAGACGTGAAAAATCAGTGAATCATTTAGACAAATCACTGTCAATGAAATCAATGAATCAAGTGGGAAAGAATCATATGAAAAAAAATGAATCATGTGGAAGAAGCACAAGTGAAAAATCAATGAATCGTTTAGAAGAATCACCAGAAAATTGACAAATCATGTGGAAAAGAATCATGTGAAAGTAAATGAATCATGTGGAAGATAAAATGTGAGAGATCAATGAATCATTTAGATGAATCACATGTAACACCATCAACAAATCAAGAGTAAAAGAATCATATAAAAATAAATGAATCATGTTCATGTGGCTCAAGTGGTTAAAGTGTTGGGTTACTGACTAGAAGGTTGGGGGTTCAAACCCCAGCACCACAAATCATGTGGAAAAGAATCACGTGAAGAATCAATGAATCATTTAAAAGAATCACATGTGGATAAAATGAATCAGAAGTGAAAAATAAATCTTGTAGAACAACCAAGCATAAAAATAAGTTAATAACGTGGAAGAATCACATGATTATGAATAATGAATAAATCAAGGGAAAGAAATCTTGTCTCGTAGCCCAATTCAACATGAACAGTCAATCTCATCATACCTTTGGTTTTACAAAAAGCCATACAGTTAAAAAAAAAAAAAAAACACAGTGCATCCATAACAGCACTTGGTTATTGGCGAATGGTTATTAAAATAACTCCACCCTATTCCACCTATTCTGTGCTGCTGCCAATAGGCTTGAAAATCATTAGTGTTAGATAAACTTGCACAGAGAAATAATGAATTATAAATCTGCCAGGAGCAACCTTAACACTGCGCATTTTTAAAGTTTAATTGACTATCTGACAGGAATCATAAATACAGGCTTTAGGATAGATATGCTAATCTACACATTTTATAGTGAAGCTCTCTGCAAAGGAGGACAACCTTTAAAAGAGCCTGTCTGCATCATACATTTTGCATACATCGTCTCCTAACGGTCTATAAAAAACTGTAGAAAGCGCTTGAGTGCCATTTTACAAAGCTCAGCTAAATGAAAAGGCATTCTGAGTCTTTGATGATGATGATGGCTCACCTTTTGATCAGAATGAACAGCTAGAAAAAATTCTGAAACAGCTTCTCCTGTTTTATTTATTTATTTTACAGTTTAGCCTTAGGTGGTAGGAGCTCAGAATGCAGTATCTATAATGGAAACACAAAATGTATTAATACTATAAGAAGACAATGTAAGAGAAGTGAAACTGTTGCTGAGTTGAGACTTTTGGATGCCCTACTGCACATTTACTTAAAGTTACGCCAAGTTATGGGGCTGCTTATAGAATTTGACGTACACGTCAGTGTGTATATGTAACCTAACGTTTTATACACATTCTATATGTGGTTCTTTCCCAGACTGATGCTAGTCTGCTAGTCCGGGTACTCTGGTTTCCTCCCACAGTCATGCATGTTAGGTGAATTGGTTGTACAACACTTTCCCTATAATCCTGGTGTGAGTGTGTGAAAGGCTGTGTGTCTGCCACCCAGTGGTGGATGGTGCTCTGTCCTGGGTGTTGTCCGCTCTCCTTCCTCTCCATGCACCCCGTTCAGTTCCCCAGGGGGCTGTGGTCTCCGGTCGAGAGTTTGCTGTGTGCAAATGGCTGCTTGTTGACAGTGTGGCGTCTTTTTATAAGTAACTTGCATTCATTCATTCGTTTATTCAAACTGTTGCCACAAAGTGGGAAGCACACAATTTGTACAGAATATCTTTGTATACTGTAACATTACAATTTCCCTTTGGGGGAACTAACCTGTTCTAGTACTCCAAAATCCAGAAGAGTGGAGGTTTATTATAACAGCAACATAGGGACTATATCTGGAATGGAATGTTTAACAAGCATAGGGGTGTGATGGTCAGGTGTCCACAAACCTTTGGCCATAGAATGTAACATAATCTGTAACACAATCTACTATGTATGCAGTAAAACATTTAGGGCCATTCCATTCTAGGAAAATAATGGAATTTGGATGTGGCCTGATTCAAACCAGTTTGATGTTTATATTTATTTACAAACAACACATACAGTAGATGTTTTATACATTTAGTTATATTCAACGCTGTAAAATGTGGGGGATCAGCTTTACCTCTGAGCCCTGACACTGGGGACATTCAATCATCTTTAATAACTGTTTCATCCAGGTCTGGGAGGGAGTGAATCTACAGGGTGGGCCATCTATATGGATACACCTATATGGGCCATCTATATGGATACACCTATATGGATACACCTATATGGGCCATC